>JAVCKT010022457.1:0-14794 GCA_032273925.1 Rhynchotus rufescens
TATAAATATATATAAATATATATAAATATATATAAATATATATAAATATATATAAATATATATAAATATATATAAATGAGAGAGACAGAGTATATATTGAAAAAAAGCAAAAACTATCCAGGTACTCAGCATTCTTCCCTAACCTCACATTATTATTTCATTTTGTCATGGCTTTGGGGAGTTTCTCAGCAGTGCAGTGCTCAAGAAGCACAGGCTTTGTAGCCGAGAAGTCACTTGCCATTCTGCTCATCATTTTTTTTCCTATCAGTAAAAAATTTAGAGGGTCTGCACAGAAAGGGACTGCCAGCAGGCAGCGTGTCTTCCTCATTTCTTGGAGCATTTCGAATCCAAGTCAAATTCCCCAAAGTCAGTCACCATCCCTGTTTGCTGATTTGTAAAAGCATCAGATTTATGGGATAACGAGGGCTGGCTCTACCCGGAGCAGAGATGGCAGGTCTCCAAAGAGGCCTCCTCGGTGCGGTAGGTGATTCATAGTGTGCCTCTCTTCCTTATGAATCAGGAGAGAGGTATGGCCCCAGCACAGCAGTATAAGGAGCTGCACAGTTGGCATTTTTGCAACTTACAAATGCTTAAAAGTTGCCTACGCTCTTTGCAAAATTAATAGTGGTAATAGTGCAATTATCCTGTTGTTTCAGGTGGCTAACGTAACTCTTCGGCTCTTTTTCCTCAAAGAGCTGCCACATGCCAAGGCAAAAATCAAGGCAAGCAAAGTGTTCCAAAATATAACTACAGTCCTTTTGGAATAAAGGTACTATCCAGACATCAATCAACCTTAGCAGTGACACAAAACTTTTAACACATGAATTTGAAACAGCACCAACTTAAGCACTCTGACTGGATGCACACGCTGCTTTCCAAGTGCTCTGGAAGTGACACAGCTTTGCTCCAGCACCCATCAATCTAAAGCAAAGTCATTAAGAACCACTCAGCTTCATCTGCAAAAGCTTTTAATTTTAGGTCACACAAAGCTTAATAGCTCTTTTTCTTATCAATAACAATCTCCAGCCTTTTTCTTGCACCTCCTCTGTTCCTAGACTGACAACTATCATATGCACCTACCAAATAATAGGATTTCCTAAGAGTAATGCACAACCATTAATACCCATTTCATTGTATAAAAATATGTTAATAACCATGCTTAGACCTCCTCTAGTTCCCAGCACAGCAGCTCTAACAAGACCTCCCTGCAGTCTTCTCAGTGAGGCTAAGAGAAACGTACCAAAGAGGATGATTACTAATTAATTTTAACAATAAACAGGCATAAGCATCACATGGGGAATTTTCAAAGAGAAGACAACCCACGAGCTCCTGTGGTTTATGAGATCATGAGGAGGCCAGTTGGCCATTACGTGGCTCAGTGAATCACAGCAGGCTGGCTGCACGCAACAGGCCTGCGGTGCGGCGAGACACGGCGCTTGGGACGCCGTGAAGAGGCCAGGGGGATGACACCACATTTCAAGAGCGGCCAGGGTGAAGGCAAGGGCAGAATTGGGCTTAGTGAGCCTAGAGGCACAGTCCAGTCGTCAGCACAGAAGAGAAATCGGCTGTAGAGCAAAGTCTACAGCTCTTGAAGGAGCTGTCTGTGTGCCAGCGGTCAGGGAGCATCCATACTTATGGAGGAAGGCGATGGACCTTCCATGAAGAACTTTGCTGCACTGCTGCACACCAGTCACTTCCTTGGTGGGATTTCACAAACAGCCTAGAGATCAACCATCAGCTGTTCCCACCTGCAAACCGTAACTGCTGTACTTCAGAAAACTCCACGTCAGGCAGAGCTCCGCTGGAAAGAAGGGACAGGAGGAGAGAGCAGAAGACCTGCTGAGCCCTTGTGTCCTAAGGACTCACACTCCATTAGGCAAAAGATAACCCTGATGAAGTGGCTGTCCTTCAGCTGAGGATGAACAACCTCCTATCAATCAGGGAGAGCAGGGGGCCCAGAAATCTGTTACGGTGCAGCAATGCCAGGAAAAGGTGGAATGAGGAAAGGAGGGAAGAAGGAAGTTGTGGGGCATGAGAGGATCCTGACTCTCCTGCAGCCTGGGACGCCACAGGGCTGGTCACCAGCACGGTCCTGACCCCAGCAGCCCTCAGGCCGTCTCGTAGGTGTCCTCAAAACCACAACCTCCTGCCACACAAGCCACGGTGCGGCTGGCACAACCTGCCTCGCTGGGCTCACGTTGCTCTTTAAGCTTTTCCGCGGATTGATAAGTTCTGTTTACTCACGGGGAAAGTCTTTCCTTCACTCTGGAGAGGAGGGAGAAGGCGCAAGTTGCTTATTTGGGAAAAACAAGCAAAATACTTCCTTTTGCTTTTCCAAGCACACCCCAGGGGGAGAGAGCAGAGAGGGTAGGGGCGCAGCAGGGCCGCAGCCGCTCACCTGAGTACGACGACTTCTTCATGCTGCACTCTCGAGCTCTTACATAGGCGCGAAAACGGAGTTGCTGCCGCGTGTAGCGCCCGGGGTGCTGCGCGATGGTTCAGTCCGTGCGCGCGGGCCAGGCCGGGGAGGGGACACGCACGCCTCCTCAGCAGCACCCACGCGCGCGCCAGCCCCGCACGCCCCATCAATGGGCGCACACCTTGCCTAATCCCAGCCCGGGCCCGGACGGTTCCAACGCGCCCCGCGCCAGCAGGGGTAGGGCAGAGCTCACCCCCACCGGCACTTCAGCGTTCCCCCCGCTGTGGGAAACAACACAGTCTCTGTGGATGATTCCTGCCAACTCCCAGCCCCGGAAAACTCCATAAATCACCGTGCTTGGCAAAGGGAAGAAAGGGAATTTCGCGCCGGCAGCCGGCACACCCCACGGCTTGGACGCAGCCCGCAGGGCTCCGCGAGCCGCTCGGGTCGGCGCGGTTCTCCAGTCAGGCGCTTTCCCGTTCAAAGGGCGCTGCTGGCATGCGGGCACCCTGCAGGGTAAACACCCCCTTCGCCTTCAAAGGTGCACGGGAAGCGCTCGAGCGAGGCTGCGAGCGGAGCAAAGCGCCGGGCAGGCTGCCGGCACAGGCTGAGCGCCCATGTGCCCACCTCGGCGCTGCTCACCGCTCAGCAGAGCCACCCATAACCAATACCCAACAACCAGCCGCCGAGAGCACAGAGTTATCATCCTCCCCCAGCTTCCCTAGCTGCAATTTGGGCCTGGGGAGGCTCTGCTTTGGTATCACTCGGGTTCCTCCATGCATGTCCTGGCACATACACCTGATTATTCCTTTACGCAGCGCAGGGTGGACAGGTAGGTGAGTGCAATGAGGACACGACGAGCAGGCAGGAAGAAAAAGCCAATTAAGAACAGCCACGACTACAGGCATACTGAAAGAGAGGAGTCTGCTTTGCAGAGGAAGGAGCAGACTAAGTCAGCGGAAAGATTTCATGACTCCATGACTCACCCACATTAAGGTATAGGGCACAAGTCCAGGCTACGTGAGGATCTTACGCCAGCAGAAAGGCATGATTTTGGTATCTTATTTTGTGCATTTCCTTTTTAAAAAAAAAAACCCAAAACTTAGAACTTCATCCCAATACTGGAAAGCTATTCTGTCTTCACATCCCTAACTCTGTCATTGCATGAGGACATAGGAGTCCCAGTCTTCACGAGAGCTTAAGCACATGTTCCCTTGGCAAATAGGTGGGCTAGATTAAACTGGTACAGTCCCAGGGGTATTTCTTATCTTTTCTCTGCCATATACTTCTACCCCTGCAACAGACAGAGCAAAAGGAGCATATGAACCTCTGTTGAACAGAGTTTAGCATGAAGTCTGATGGCCTGGCTGAAATCTTTGGGACTGAAAGGCTGCACAGAAACAGCTCAGGAGTGCTCACACATTCCCTCATTCATACCTGTAACAACTCAACTACAACGTAACTGGGACCTTCATTGGGAAGGCTTTAACAACAGCACAAAAAAAAAAAAAAAAAAAAAACTATGGCATTAGGCAAAGTTTTAAACCACTTCAGCTTTGTTGACTAAAAGATGTGCCTAAGCCCATAGTAACAGTATATGGCTGCTACACCAGCAATTTGGAAATCATTAATCACAGTTTATGGAGGAGCAGCAATAGCAGAGTGATTTTCCCCACCTCAAACACCAAGAGGCAGCCGAGTCTTAGCTCACTCCCAAGTGCTAACCCCTGTGGTCCGTTCTTGCTTTAGATACCTGATTATGGACACGGCCATGACTAATACTCTAACACTCCCAGGGATATATTTTGCAGATGAAAGGACAGTTTCCTCCTCACATATCACTGTGTGATCAGGTATGGGATCCTGTTCACAATTCAGTACATGGCTATGCATTTATGTGCAGAAGTGTGCATGCACAGCGTGCGTGAACCCTCATACAACTGCTATTAACAATATTTTCAGAGCCAGGGCTAAGGGTGCAGTCGTCAGATCAGCTTGACTGCACAAATACAAACAGTAAATTGTGGAGCAGGCTTTATGCCGCAGGGCCAAACACGAAGAGACAGAAAACGACTGAAGGGATTTTTCTGAAATATTGTCTGACAAAGAGTCTTTTTCTTTGGTGCCTGGGCCTCAGAACCATCAAGAGAGTCAGTAGTTTGGCTCAGAAGAGCAGGTTAATGTTTAATACAATAGAAGCCTACAAGCTTAAAATAGGTAAGTCATAGCTTCTCTCCCTCTTTCCCTCTCTCCCCACTCTCCTCTCTCTGTTTCATAAGATTACTGAGGGAATTTATTGTTGCTGAAAGCGATGGATTCAAGGCACTAGCTCGACGCGGGTTTTCAGGCTCTGTGCAAGCCTTGCTCACACACAGCCCTACCAGAGCAGCCCCTGTTCAGCCCGCAGCCTCCCTGCACTGCCAGTTCGGGGCCCTGCACACCCCTCCCTGCTCCTCAATACCCCGGGGCACCCCGCACCACTGCCCTCCTCCCTGCCCTGCCAGGCACAGCCCTCCTAGGCCCTTGCACATGGATGAGTCACTGGGGAAGCGCAGAGCTGGAGCCAGCTGCCCAAGAGGCTGCACAGACCTAACTAGCCCCAGCCCTGTGATGTCCAGTCATGCAGGGGAGCGATCTTTTTAGAAGGGGGACACTGATTGATGCTGCATGCACCAGGTTAGCAGGTGACATCCCCTCCTTGCAGCAGTTTGAACCCAATCCCACCTATGCATGCCCGTGGCCACTAATATACCTTGTAGACTGATCCATTAAGTCTGCAGAAGCAGTTTTAAGTCAGGAATGAAAGGCGTTTCTGCTAGGGGTATTTGCTGCCAGTAGCATCCTCCAGGCAAGCACGTTCCCCAGCACGTGGGGGTCCTGCAGCCAGACCCAGAATCTCCCAAACTAAACATGATACCGTGAGGAGAGGAGGGAGGGAGAGACAAGCACTGCCTGCTACACATGGTAGGCTGGGGCAAGGAGCCAGATCCTCAGGAAAGGGTCAAGCTGAGAGAGACATCGGGGGAGGCAACAGCACGAAGTAATGCATACTATAGCAAGGAGGGAAATAAAGAAAGGCTGAGCTTTCTGGAAAAAATACACAATATTACAGAGAAGCATAAAAGAACACATTAGGGTATGCTGAACTGCTGCAATTGTGTGCCTACCTCTGACTCATTTAACCTCTCCGAGACCCAGTGCTTCATGTTGCAAAAGGGGAGGAAAGTTGACTTTTCCCAGCGGCAGGTGTGGGGAGATGCATTAGTCAGTGCTGCCGTGGCTTGGAGTCATGGTGCTCAGAGACAATGCCTGAAAGACAAAAGTCACTGTTAGGGTATAGAGAAGGTTCCCTGGGTAACCATCAACAAGGAGAAGAAGCAGTAATTTACACTTCAAGGTGGACTGAGTCCAGGATGTACTCCTCAAGTACCAGCATTTGCTCCTTCAGATTTTGGGCTCTGGCACCAGAAAGAGTCTGAATGGCTAGATGTGAACAAGAAGCCAGGAGAGGAGGCCCTGAGCCAAGTACAAGACTGCAATGATCTGCCAAGGCAGCACGAGAGCAGGCCTGATCCTCCTCTTTGGGGAGCAATGCATCTTCAGCTGATTTACAGGTAGAAACTCAGGTGTCAAGAGCTGTAAATTATCAACATCTCCCTCTCCAGATCTGTTTTACATGAGCTCCTTTCCATTGACCAGTCACTTCTGTGGCTGCAAAGCTGGAGAAAGCATGCAGAGTTTTCCATCCAGCTCATTTCCCCAGCACCCAGTGCTCCCTTGCTCAAGGCAGCGGTTGCCAAACTAAGCAGCAGATGAGCAGTGCTGCACTGTCCCAGCAAGAGAGTCACAAAGTCCTGTGAAGCTCAAGTCAAGGAGGGCCCTTGAATACAAAAGGTAGTAAAAACAGGACCAGATCCCCAGCAGTTAAGTGCCCGTGGTCACTCATGCCAGTGTGGAGCCCTGATTTTGGTGCTGATGTATGTGCAGCAAGGCACTGACTCACAGCAAGTTCCACAGCTTGGAGGCACCAAGTCAGCAAAACAAGGTCAGGCAGCTGGAGAGTCAATTCATCACAGGCTAGTGAGGACTCGACCTGCTTGCCAGCTGCTCAGGGAGGGAGCCATGAGCCAAAGTTCAGTCCCTGCTCTGAGCTCTCAGATCCACACATTTCCTGCTGTCCATGCTTGTGGGAAAGAAGTCCTTATGGTAACTAGTGCTGGATATCTGCAGCATTGGTCATCCCAGCCAGAAGAACGTGCCTCCACCCCATAACACCTTTCTCAGGTAAATCGAAGTATTCTGGCACCTTTGGTTGCTCTAAGGTTTCTCCATGGCCCTAATGAGGCAAGTCATACAAAGCACTAGTTATTCAGCTGCAAGTTAATGCTTACAGTGCCTTGGTTATTCAAGTTCATCATTACCCTCCTTTAGTTAAATCAATAAAGATTTTTTGTTTTAGCAGTTCTGAAAGAATTGTTGGTATTAAAACCTAGTATTGTCTAATTCATAACTGTGTAACTTGCAAGCTGCAGGAGTATTAGGTCTCTCAGTTCTGAGCTCAGTGGAATAGATCTCTTACAAGAACATACCTTCCCAGATCTGAGGGGAGATAGAAACCATTTCCACGATCCAAGTTTCTGATAGCATTCATGTAGAATACGGGCTTTGCTCTGCTCAGAGCACAATGTGAAAAGGTCTCAAGGACTGAGTGACATTGACCTGAAACTGCTCAACTACTTCACTCAGCACTGGGGGTAATTTAGCAGAATTCAAATCCAAGGAACCTCTGAGCCCTAACTTCACATGCAGACAGGTATAAATTCTATAGCTGCTCCCCCCAGGCAGCCTGGCTCTTCAGCTCACAGTGAGGAAATATGGTATAGGTTTATTGAGTGCATTTGGGATGACAGGTTATTCATGACCAGCCAAACCACTTAATCACAGAGATGAGACAGTCGGATGGGCCGAGGAGACCAGACCTCATGCAGAATCTTCTGCTTAAAACTGCAGCTGAGGTCCCAGTTAAGTCTGCTGCTCCACGTAACTGAACAAAGATGTGTTGACCTGTCCCGAGTGTCACAACAGGCTCACTGTTGAGCTTACATGTACCCAAATGTACATGAAGGCTCTTCCAGGTCCAACACAACTAATGCAAAGAACAGTGACATGAGCCACCATGAAAGACCACAGTCAGTATCTGCTACATTCCAGTTCTGAAATACTTGCTTCTTGCTAGCGACCAGGCTTTAAAGCAGCTCTCCTATCTCCTGCTCCACAGCAGCTCACAGATGTTCAGCCCTTAAAACTCAATCCCCAGTGCTCAGACACAGGAGGCAAGGCAGTTTTGTTAATCTAAAGCCTCATACATTAACTCTCTGCTTTTTCTGGACACTGATTCACTTAGGATGAAGAAGCCAGACTTTCTGCAGTTTAAATTTTGTATAGTTAAAAGGTAAATAACTTAGCATTCTTTATTTCTTTTTTCCTCCTGTGATTCCATCTTACAAGACAATGCCAAAGACCCACACTATAACAGTATTGTCCTATGTGGCCTGATGGTCATGCTGCTTTCCACTTTGGGCTAATGGATATGGTGAGGAAGCAAATAACTTAATGAAGCAATTATTCATATCAAATCAGCAGGTTTTGTTCTTTTCTACTGCCTTAATTACAAGGAACCAGGAAGAGTGTCCAATTACTCAAGGCAGAATTTCATTACCAAGCAAGATAACATCTGCTCAGCCACAAGGTACACCAGATGGACATTTTCATAGAACAGCCTCTCCCGTGTTGAGGGAAGAGAATATTTCAGTCTGAAATTAGAGCTGAAGATATTAACACACACACTTTTTTTTTTTTTAAATTAAAGGTAGTAGTCAATGCCTAAAGAGCAAGAGGAAAATCCCAGATAACAGGAATGACAGGTGGTAATAATTTTCTATTCTCAATAGCAGTCATCTCTGAAAATAAAAAGCTCTTTAAGATGCTTTATGAGCTAAATTACAGGAATGTTCCTCTTAAGGATCACCAAAATCTCCAGGTTGTTTTCAAAAATACCAGCTGATCCCTTCTAAAACTAGCTGAAAGTTTGACAAAGCACAACATGGATCACACTGTCAGACCCCTCAAAGCTCAATCTACTTCTCACAAATGGGAAACTCTCCATTGATTTGTGGCTCTTATGGTCCGGGAACTTGAGCAGGAACTACACGAATGAAGCAAGAACTGTAACTTCTTTGTCAGTCAGGTCCTTCTAAGGTACTGCAGTGTTTTAGATGAGACCTGGGTCTCACCTGCCAGCAAGTGAGATATCGCTCACTTTGATCCAAGCACCATACATAGCCCAGGGCACAGGTTTACACCACAGTAACTACACTTGGTTGATATAGACTACCAGTTATATTTGCAAAACCACAGTTTATAGAAGTGACCTTACACGTCTGAAGAAAGAGAAAAGATGGAACGGAGACAGTGTTGGAGCTCTGAAGAGCCAGGATTATTGACCCTGCTGCTTACAGAGGAAGTGCATGAAGAGCACAGCACTAACCAGTGCTTAATGGGAGAGACTACCCACCACATATTCAGCAGTAGCAACCAACCTAGCTCCAGGACTTGTGGATATGCTAAGCAAAGAGCTGGGCACAATCATTTTGCTGCTGTTGTATCTACTCATGCTTAGTGCCATCCATGGGCTTTTAAAGGATGGTACAGCCTCAGATACGGATGAACTGTTTGTCATTATTTCTAAACTCATCCCTGAATGCAATTGTCCTGAAAGCTTGATTTGGATCATGTTCTTACATGCATGAACTTAGTATACGTTCATGCAAATATCATAAGGGTAAAAAAGGCAGGCACAAGATGCCCCTTTCCCCAGCAGCTGTTAATGGAAAGACCAGGAGTAGTGTTGGTTCAGCATGCTGCTCAGGAGACACAGGACTAAAGGCATGGGGCCTGCTAGAGCTGGAAGAGGGGAACCAGGAACTGGAAAAAAGAATCAGCAACAATGAAAAAAAGCCCACAAAAAATGTGGATAAAGAAAAACCACAGAAGGATCAACAAGAGTCTGCCTATAATCACTACCAAAGCAATTACAGAATTAGGGAAGATTTATAACAGACTGAGAAGCTGGATATTTGGCATGTGAAATGGAAAAGCTGTAAGCAGGGAATTCTGTGTGCTGGCCCTGGGCTCGAGAGCTGCGAGTGATGCAGCCTCAGCAATTCCACCCTATACCACGCAAACTGAGCAGCATCTTGGATGCCTTTTCTCGGCCCTTTCAGCTTCCAAGCTATAATTTGGTCCAGCCATCAATTCCAAGTTTTAAAAAACAAAACAAATAAAATTGATTTCCAGGGAATGCAGAAATAAGAGTGAATAATAATAGCCACTGTTTTTTTCAGTACCATAACATGGTGCAGTTTACAGTTAGCATTTGCAGCTTTTCTTGGGGGAAAAGTATTATTATCCAGCTTTACAGGTTGGGAAACTGAGATATGCAAAGCAACTAGTTTATCCCAAATCTAGAGTTACATTATCCTCAGTATCTCTGGTAAACTGTGTGGGTTTATTTGTTGAACGCTGTCACTCAGCATCCATATCACTTAGGTTTCTTCTTTGCTTGCTAAGGGCACATTTCCACTGTTGCTTTCTTTGGTCTTCCACAGGCATAGTTCAATCTATCTTGCTTCTCCATTTTCTTTATCTTACATGGATATCTTTTACTCCAGAATTAAAAAGGATTCCTTTGCCCTCACCTAGCAGTGACTAGAAAAACCTGCACAATATTCAAGACAGCAACAGACAAGCTTCTCAAGCACTTTTCCAATCAGTTCCTCCATGAACCTAAACTCCTATAAAGCCCAGGATTTCCAAATTAATTGAGTAGGGAGATATTTGGAAAACTTCCAAAAAGCCCAGTGATTTTTGGAGTGAAGGGAGCAAGAACAACTGCAAGAATAGCTGGAATAGGCAGCAGCTTTAAAGAGCATCGCCCCAAACCCAGCAGTTTCAGTAGCAAAGCAGCAAGAGCTGACTCCTTCACGCCCAGCTCAGAAAACTGATCAATCCAAATGAATCATCACTGGAGAGAGATAAGCAAAGAGGTGATTAAACCCTGAAAGACTGTTGCAGCTCAGCAGGTAACAGCATGATTTGACTAATGCAGCCACCTCAAAAAGGGACTTAAAACAGACTGCAGATAGAGGACAGAGGCAGATACTGAAGAGCGCAGTTAACAAAACCCTGTGGGGACTTGGATCTGCTGAATGACAAATTACAACCCCAGACTTGTTACTCAGCAGTCACCTCACAGCCCACATTTATATTTTTGGAAGTCTTTTGAAAATATCCTAAGCCTGATATAAACTACAGGACTTTTTAGCACTCACATTCACAGGTAGCAGGCAGTTCTTATCCTCCAGACCTGCAATGAGAACGCTGCTGAAACAAGTCAACAAGGTCGCGCTGCGCAATGTCACCTTTCTTCCTCTTGAGAAGGACACAGGGACTGTAACAAGGGCAGCCAAGAATGAAGAGATGTGGAGTTTGAGTCAAATTCTGTACTAACTCTGATAAACATTTAAAGAAAAGTGCATGGAATTCATGGAAACCACCGCATGTGAACAACTCCGGCCTCTCATTGCAAGCCAGAGTCTCCGACCTGCCAAAATAAACCTAGGAGCATCAGAGACTCCTGACTACTGTCAGTGCTCCAGTGCTTTGGGGGCTCTTGAGAGTCACCTACGGCTCTAGCTAGAGCATGAATGGTTTCCTACTAGGAATGATTTCAGCGTCTGGAGCTGTTTCAGGAGGAGCTTGCTGAGCTGGCCGGTGCCAGGAACTATGCGAATGTAGCAGCAAGGAATTCCTTCTCCCTCCTCATCCCCCATGCTCTTTTCATCTGCTTCAGCACTGAGGCTGTACCGAAGGAACAGCAAGAAGCGGGTTGTCATCCAGGAACCCGCCTCCATTTCCGTGCAGATTGCACGGGGAAACTCTGGAGAGCAGCTACAGAAACGGTCGCCTGCTGGCAGGGTCGCGGCTCAAGCAAACCCTCGTTCCCCTGCCACTGCCAAAGAAAACCAGCTCTGCTGCAAGGAGGCAAAATCATAAACTCTAAGAGGAATATCACAGGAGGCTCCAGTGCAAAGGCCTTCCTGGTGGTGTTGTGTTTAAGCTGGACCTGGAGAGGCCGCTCGCTCGGCTCCAGCCTGGCCTGCAGCCCTGCTCTTCAGCCTATTGTTTCCCTGCCCAAAGGATTAATTTTTGCACAGGTTTTTGTAGCTCCCTTGCCCTCTCGTGGCTGGCCCGCGAATTAGACACTCGCCCATAGACAAGAAGCTGCCAGACAGCTACTATTTGTGAGCAATCCAGTAAGAGCTTTAATTAATCTAAATTCATATAGTGTTGCAGTTTTCCCTTCCCAGTAAAGGCATTCTGTGTCTACCTAAGCCAACCGTAATGCTACTTCATTTGCCTTCTCTTTTCTTTCCCTATTAAGATAAAAAACAGAAAGTAACTGTACTTTCCACTTGCAACAGCTTTTGGGGCTAACTTCTCTGGTTTGGGTTCATTGAAGTCTCAAGACAGAACAGACTATTTCAAGCAAGGGGTCCTCAATAGGACCATGACTTCCCCCAAGGCTGCCTAAGATTCATCCGACAGCACTAAAATGGGACCTGAAATTCCACAGGCTTTTGCTGTGGTAAATATCTGCTATGGAAAAGAAGGCCTGTCAAGGTTGTTCCCTCTACCTGTGCAATTCTGGGAACTCACGGAATGGGTTAAAATTCTAAACAAATGGTACGGGGCAACAAGCAGCAGGGAATGCTCCAGCTAAGCTGCTCAGAGATGCAGCTTTGGGACAGCGCACACTTCAGTAGTTACTCGCTGATCTGAGCCCAGATGGATTGAGTTTTACTTTTTCCTCAGGCAATTCATGAATACAGGAGAGAAAAAAAAAAAGAAAAAAGTAAATCATTCTTTATAAAAGATTCATCCAGTTCTGATCTCACTGGAACATCTCTACACCACCTACTTTAGCAAACAGTGCAGGTCTTACTGTGCTGGTCTTTATGGCCACCTGGGTATTCTAAGGAGCTAGACCTGAAAGCATTCATTCTGATCCAAATACGGGCTTTAGTGTAAAATTATTAGCAGTCAACAGATGGAGCTGTTCCTGATAATATTTCCATTTCTCTATCAGCACTTAGATCATGAAGAAATATGGGAAAGTCAGCTAGCAGTGTGGTGCCAGGCTTTACAGAGGCTGAGCATAAATCAGGCCGATCATTGCCTACAAATCTCTGAACAGAATCACTCTCAGGTGTTGAGCCACTACTTTGAGCTATGCACATACAAGGAAAATAATATGCGGTATGGTACAAAAAATATTGCTTTTTCCATTAAAGCCAAAGCAATTCTTGGCTTCAGAAACACATGACCAGTGCCACACAGCTAACAGATTTGATCCAAGTATTAAGAGGCCAATAATACCCATGTCCTTTCAACAACACAATAATCCATCCCCATAAGTTTCCAAAGCAGCAAACTTGTCTTTCTGCTAAATCATGCCTGCTTCATTGACACATCACTTGATCTGACCACAAAAGCAGCTCAGCCAGTGAAACATTACGTTTTAAAAATATAAAACCCAACATTTCTGAAAAGCGTCTCTATTCTAAGCAATTGTGAACACTTGCAAACCTGTCTTCACACACAGGAAGAAAGCCAGTGTGAAAGCTGTGCATGTGGCTGCCAGTTGTAATTGAAATCATTTTAATAATTCATGCCTCATTACCTTGCCACATGGCAGTTCAAAGACCATCTCCTAATCCTTTAACCCTTTTCTCCTGTATTCTTTGGTCTCACTTCTTAGTTTAATCAGCAAAGAAACAAAATGGGGAGCACTCATCAGCCCTTGCCCATGGGAACAAGACCCAAGAGGGGCTGCTGACTCTAAGATCTTCATCCCCTTCCCCCAGCCCCAAGTTTGCCTGATTTGATTCGTCACTGTCAGCTGAATCAGCAAAGAAATTAGTAAACTATTATACACCCTAAGCCACTTACTGAAGCCAAAATTGCTTTATGGTTGTGTCTAGGTACTACAGAGTGAAGAGGGATTCCTTTTATTTAGCAGCTCTTGTAAAGCCAGTGTTAAGGACTGCTGGAGGTTGCAAATTTGCACCATATGTGTGTGTCTTCTCCTAAGAGAACTCTGAGTTTTTTTGGAGTTCCCCCCCCCCTCCCTTTTTTCCCCTCTTCCTTCCCTCTCTCTGCAGTGTTGGCTGGCTCCGAGTTCTCCTCTGGGCATTCAGTCCCATGGCTGTGCCCTTTCTTGTCAGCCGGAATTAAGTTAAGTTGTGCAACTCACAGGAACAGAACACTATTTTGTAATGCTTTTGAGTCTGCCTTTTTACCCCTCCTCCCTAACCCATTAGGCAGCAACCACCTGATATCTGTTCACTATTTCTATCCCACATTGTCTTGCCAGCAAGTTTCTTTTCTTTTCCAGCCCTCTCTCCATGGGAAGGCCCAAAGGAGATGCAAGGAGATGCAGAGGAGACAACAGCAAACCCTGCTGCCCCAGGGTCCAAGACTAGGGTCTGCAAGAGCAGCTAGTTTTATTTCCAGATTAGGGTTCAGACAAGCACTCATCATTCATATACAGCAGTTTTTACACAAATAGGAGCACAGGGAGGCTGCAAGCAAGGGCTAAAACCACTTATAGCTGCAAGCATGAACCTGTTGACTTATAAAAGGAAAATAACCTAGTGACAACACATTCAGCTTAAGCACGGTGCATATTTACACAAGATGTGTCTCTCCTTAACTCCTCCTCCCTAATGTGAAACAGAAACCACATGTATGTGTACATGCATGAACATGAGCACAACAGCAGCACTTGCATAAGTTTTCAACACCAGAAAGGCCAAGATTTATAAAGACCATCCTTTATAATTAGTTAGTTTGTTCTAGCAAACAGATACACTGAGCTCTAGATAAAACAGACCGATAGCCCGATGAAAGTGCTGATATCAGGAACATCACGTTCCCTGGGCTATTCCACCACAGGTACCGTGCACTTCCCCTGACCTCCTACCAGGCTGCCTCTGCTGAGCCGTTCTCCTTCCAGCAATGTACAAAGCAACATCTCATTGCTGGCTGCCCTTCAAGTTCTTCCATGTTCCAAGTCCCACTTACACCTATGCAAAGTCAAGCTTTCTCTAGGGCTTTTGGACAGCTGAAGGTGGAGAAAGTGGCAGCACCCACATATACAAACAGGAGGAAGAGTATGTGCTACTGACTTTGAGACAGCAAAGTTTCCTAAGAAAGTACATCTGGCAGAAAACCAAGTCACCTTGGGGAACATTT
>JAVCKT010022458.1:0-25077 GCA_032273925.1 Rhynchotus rufescens
TGCCACGTTGGATTAGGCTGATCATGGGTTCAGCTCAAATTCTGCGGGTACTTTTTGCCGTCTGTCTCTCTCCAGCTTTGCGGGACAGGTATAAATGAGTCAGGCAACATCACGCCGTGTCACTGGAGCGTGTGACACAGGTGCCAGCAAGGCAGGAGCGGGACAGGATGGCTCTATTTAATTATTTCAGTGGGGCAACGCGCTGCACGCGTTCCTGCTTTTGGCTAAAATTAACGCCCTCTCCCCACTGCGGGCTGCGCTCCCACTCCATCCCGTCCCACTGGGATGGGGTGCCACCATCCCAGGCATGAGAGACATGCGGCGCACGGGAGGCTCGGGCTGCGCTTCAATTAACTATTAAATGCTTGAGCCTGGTACGTGTCCTAATTACACTGGAAGAATATATTCGCCTCAGGTGGAGAGCAAGCCTGCCTTAACAAGCACTGGGACACCAACCAAAAATTACTCCATATCAAAGGAAAAGCTTAAATTAACCTTACAAATCCCAACAGCATGGATATGGCACCTTTAACAGCCCGTGGCTGTGGATTATGGCGTTGCCAGCTGTTGGCACATTGGAGCTAATAAAGCTCGGCTCCGCCAAAGGGCCGCTCCCGGGAATCCCGTGAGCGCCCCGAGAGCCGTGGGGGCCGGCCCCGTTGCACAGGCTCCTTCATGAAGAAACACGGCGGGTTTTGTGCGAGGGAGCGAAGATCCCCGGCTGCAGGGCCTGGGGAAGGGCTGCCAAAATAGTGGAGATGATTCCTCGTCAACTGGTTGGAGCCCAGGGTGTGTCCTGGCCCTGCGGAGCCTCCGGAGGAGGCAACTCCTTCATCTTGTGCCTCCCAACAGCTGAAGGGCAGGAGCGCGAAATCCTTTGGCAGGGGCTCGTGCGGGCCGGGACGCAGCCGGCGCGGGATCCAGGAGGAGGAGGATTGTTGGAATAGTCCCCGTAGCGGCGACAGCTGCTCATGGCAGGCATGGCAGGGCCTCAGGGCCTGGGCCAACCGAGCCGGGCCCGTACGCCTGCCTTGGCATGGAGGACGCCAAGGCCGTGGGCCCAAGGTGCCATGGAAGTTTGGATGAGCAGCTTCTGGGGCATCCCACGGCCTCTTGGGCTTGGGTAGTCCTGGCTGCATGTGGGGTTGCATGGAGCAATTTTATTTTTTATTCGAATTTCCACAATATTCTCATGACAGGTACATTTGAGTGCTTTCCTGCGCTTGCCTTGGGCACAGCACTGTTAAGGAGAGATGCGAGATGGTTTTAAGGAAGGGATTCAAAGGGCCAGCCTAGGTGGGGTATCTGATGTGGTATTGCCAGTTAAAGGAAGAAAAACAGACTCCATTGTGTTTTACTGACTGGCAGCCTTGGGAGGTACCTTAAGTTGTAGGTTTTTTTAGGAAGTATTGTGCAGTTTTTGTCCTTTGCAATGTTGGTGTCTCTCCTAGGCATTCTTGGTGGGAGGAGAGGTAGTTGGACGCAGGATGGCGAACGCTGTGGGTATTATGGACAGAAAACCGCGTGCTCCGACCATCCTGGTATCGGGCCAGGCAGAAGGAGGCTTCCCAAGGCCGTATTCTGTGCCCGAGCTCGAAGGCCGAGGAGCTTCCCGTGTCCTCCGCCGGGGAAGGGGAAGGGCCGCGGACGTGACGTGCCCAGGAGCCTTCCTGTCCCTCGGAGAGCTCAAGGACAGGATGTCAGCGGAGACGCGGCCCTGCTTTCCACCCGCTCCTCCCGCATGTTGGGGGGCTCCTGGAGCTGCCCGGGTTCCTGCATTGGGATGTGGTTGGGAGGCCGCCTCTCCCGTCCGCGGCTCCGGCGCCTTCCCACCTCTCTTCAACACAAGGACCCATCTTGACTTGCACCACAGTGGACATTGGGAAGCAGCAAATGCCTTCAGCCTCCTGCTAAAGAGCAAATACTCAGCGTACAATCCAATATATTAATATGTCCATAAGAATGATCCGTGCAGGGGACATGTCCACGTGGCACATAGTTGCTCACTGTGCTTGTGATACAGGTCAAATCCAAGAGGGATGCTCGCTTGAGAGTGCTCTGTTTTCTTCATTAGTATAGATCATTTTCCCCATGTTGTTAACTTAATACAGAAATTTAATTGTATTTCCAAAGTACCCCAGTTGAAACCAGTTACTTCAATGGACAGACAAAAATGCACAGTATTAAAGACTGAGGTGACAAGACCATTTCAAAGGGATAAATTTTAAATGAAGCTATTTTTGAAGATTGCATTAATGCATTTCTGTAGCAATGGCTTCCCGTAGTCTGACCATTCTGTAAGTATGTTTGAGCTTAACTCTTACTCGGGCATTAAGGATGTGTGCCCAGTATTGGCTGTAAATGGAATTACTGACGGTTTTCTCTGCAAGAAGCCCTGGTTGGAGGTAAATAAGTTGCTTTAAAAAGTTGCTGGATGAGGATGAGTTGAGGCAGTGTCTCCACCTCCCTTCCCTCCACCTCCTTACGGGGAATAAAAAGAAAAACGGGATGTGAGTGGCTCTGAGCAAAGTGGTTGCCTTCTGGGTTGGGGGGATTTGTGGGGTTTTGGGAGGGTTTGTGGCACCGAGGATGCCCTCTGCATCCCTGCGGAATGCAGTAATTCCTGGTGGCCTTCCCGTTACCTTCGTGTGGCCCAAAGCCAAGGCGCGAGCGTGCACGTCGCTTTTCTTGATGGTTTATTTAGTGTCCAGACCCTTCATTTCTGAGAACATGACTTTAGGTGGGCATTTTGACCTGCTGGATGAAGAGCACAGTGGAGACACCAGGCCCTTGGGTGACGTGATGGCTCTAAATGGTGTGGAAAAGAGAGGAGTAGGGAAGGTGGCCAGTTTGTCGTGTGGCCTCCCCGGGCTGGTGGCTCTGGGGCCTGGGCGAGGAAGCTCTGCAGCTGCTTTTGCGTACAAAAGAGTGTGGGACCTGCAGATGGAGGCCTTTGCCAGTGTCTTGAGCTTCGCAAAAACAAA
This sequence comes from Rhynchotus rufescens, assembly GCA_032273925.1. NCBI lineage: Eukaryota > Metazoa > Chordata > Aves > Tinamiformes > Tinamidae > Rhynchotus > Rhynchotus rufescens. The sequence goes on from JAVCKT010022458.1 coordinate 2,985, forward strand.
TATTCACTCAAAATAACATTAAAAAAATAAACTTCCACTTCTTCCTGTTTTTATAGTTTGCTTATTTCCTCAGTGTCATGATTTCGTCTCCTGTATAGTAGATTATTAATCTACAGAGGATCAGGACCTTCGTAGTAGTATTTCCTGTACATGTTTATCTGTCTCTTTAACAAATTAGTATCTCCTTGTTCTTTTCTGAATTTTTGCAAATAGTAGGAAATTCTCCCATAGTAATACCACTAATTTTTTGCTAGAAAAATATCTAAATGAATCGTTGCCAGGGGTTAAAGCACTTTTCGTATGACTTGGTCAATGGCATCCTTTAGGACATCTGCACGTAGCCCCAGATTCCAGAGGTCACTATCCTCTGCGTTGCTTTTGGCTTAGCCTTGGTTCAGCCAGACAGAATTGGCTTGGTCATAAGCACGTCTGGAAGTCTCCTGTGGAAGTGTAACCTGGAATGCTAAGAAAGGGCTGGAGGTTCAAGAGGACCATGGTATTTCCACGGTGTTCACAGGCAGGAAGGTGCAGCCGGCGAGCACTGCTTTGGTAAGCTCAGCCTTTGTCCCGGGGTTGTATTTCTCCATGGAGGGTGAGGGTTTGGTCCCACTGTCTATGCATGGTGCAAAGGAGCTTTATGGAAAAAAAGCTTTTTTTATTCAGCATTGCTTGTGAAGGCCATCCCTAAACCCGGGGTGTTGAGTGCTGTGCAGCGTGTCCCGACGATGCCGGGGTGCCGCGGAGGCTCCCGTGCGAGCCCAAGCCTAAGGAGCCCGCGGCCATTGGGAGAAGATTCCTGAAGCGTTGGGGCGAGGGCCGTGTTGGGATGAGCAGCTGGCTTTCTGGGGCAGAGGGAAGCGGAGAGTGATCCATCACACACGAGCGTGGCCAACGTCCGCTCGACCATCAAGCATCTGCTTGCCTTCGTTTGGAGGCACAACCTTCTGCCCACCCCACGGCTTAATCCTGGAAATAGCGCCGCGGACGTTGGGAATAGCCTGGCCTCCTGGCTATCCCGCTTCCGCCCGCGTCCCGTTCCCAGCAGACGGCCGAGCCTCGCGTGATGCTCTTGGCACGCCGCGCTTCCACGGCAGCCTTGCGTCGGAGCCAAAACATCCTGTCCGCGGCCGGGCCGTGGGACTCCCATCTGTTTACACCGAGGCCCCGCGGTATTCGCGGCGCTCGCTGCCACGAGCCTGCAAAAAGATTTTATTTTTCCCCCCCTTTTTATTTACTTTCCGTATTTTGCAGTCTGACGATGCTGGTTGCTTCTTTGGGGATGTCTGCTCTTAGCAGAGCGCTGAGGAATTTGGCTCTTCTGGGCCTTCCCCTGGCAGCTTGCTGTGAATTGGGGTGATTCATCCTCACATTGGTACCCACCGTGTTCCTACATGTGTCCTTTTAGAGCAGAACTCACCATTTTCAACCTCCCTCCCGACATTTTCCCCATTTCCAAGACATTAATGGGGCGGGTGCATCCTAAACAAGAAAGCCATGCGTTCATAATCGAATTGGACGATTCTACTTTAAAAACAACTGCAGCAAAAAGTTACTGGACTTAGCATCCAGGGATAATTCTGCAAAACGTTGAATTTCATGTTCTGGATAAGCTGGAGTTAAAACCTCGCTTAAATCTGGGTTTCAGGCGGGGAAGAAAAGCTAGTTTGAATGGAGATTAAACCCTTGTGGTTCCATTATCATGTGCTAAGCATGCAGAGGGGATGTAACACAGCTCGAGAAGCTGAAAAATAAGTGGGAAGTTGAAAAAAGTCCTGGTAAATCGTGTTCCCTCCCTCCTAAACATCACCCCGGAGCTGTTCCTGCGGGGGCAGCGGGTGAGGATGAAAGGTGACCACTTGCTTCCCACAGCTCCCAACCTCGAGAAGGATAAAGTCGCCTTTCGTCTGGGCTCAAGAGTGCCAAAACGGAAAAATAAAATAAGCTTTGAGATAAGGGTCTCTTTTTTTTTTGTTTTGCCTGGGGGTTAAAAGCAATCTTAAATGCAGGGTGGTGGCCTGCAGTGCAAACACTCTTGCTTTAGCTGTTGCTAGAAGCTTTCCAACCGGGCGTATTTTCCTTGTCAGCTGTGCTGGACACTGGTGCTTCTCCTGGCGCGTGCTGGTAAATCCATAAAATTGCAGGATCTGGGCTGATCCTGCGGAAGGGAATATAGGCTTGCCTATGGGAAGGTGTGGGCTCACCTATTACCTTTCTGCCATCCATGAGCAGGTCTCCCTTGCCCACCGTGCGCCGAGCACCACGCGCCGCCGCAATCTGAATTGCAGCAAGGGGAGCGCAAGCGCCGGAGTGAGGAGGGGTCTGGCAGGAAGCGCCCGCTCGCCCGCGCTCCCAAGGCCATCCTGCTCCGGAGGGGACGGAAGGCGGCGGCGTAAACAGGAAAGCCGCGGCGGCGAGCGCGCCCGGGGAAGCCGAGGCAGCGCCGGGAAGCGCCGCGCGCCCCGGCAGCGCTCGGACCGATAAAGCACCCGGGGTGGGAAGTGGCCGGTGCTCAGGCCGGTGTAAAACGTCTCGCGTCTCCCATTAACAGCAAGTTTAAAAATGCTATTAAAAAATAACAAAAAAAAAAGTAAAACAGGCAAGTCACTATCTGGGAAAACCTCCTGCTAGGGAAAGGGCAGGGGATAATAACGCAGTAGTAGAAGATAAAAGAGGGTTCGGGCTTTAAAAGTGTTTTCTTAGGAGTGCTGTGGAGTCTTCCTTCCTTGAGATCTTCTGTTGCAGAGAAATGGGAATGAAGCATCTGTTAGACTGGACTGGATAGAGCTAAAAGGAAGCAGAAGTTTGATTCAGGAGTAAGCAAGCCAAGGTCTTTATCTGTGCTATGGGCAAGCTGGTCTTCCTCTAAGGAAGGGTCTCTCTGAGGGGTTAGATCTCCGAGTCCATCCATCCTTGGGACTGATCCGGGCTCAGAAGTGTCAGCACCGGGCGCAAGGCAAACACGGGATCGCTTGAGTATTTAAGCATTAAAAAACAAGGAAGGAGGAAGGCCTGGTGGTGGTACCACAGCTGAGGAGAAGATGGAAATCCACCCTGTGCCCCGGCACAACGCGGAGTCCACACCGCGTGAGTGCCAAGCACAATTCTAGATTTCCTGTGTTGTATTCCAGCTGTTTGCCCGTGCACCAAGCGGGAGAAGCAGAAGAGGAGGGTCCTTCGGGGCAGAGCCCAGGAGGCTTTTTTGGTGCGGAGGGCCCTGGCGTGCGTCGTGGTTCCTTCACCTATAAGAGCCACTTGTCTGTCGGAGGCCCACGCTTAAGAAAAATAAAAAATAAGAGAGTTGTACAAGTTGTCAGTCATACTGAAGGGGCCTTCCTGAAGGAATGTGTAGATAAATGCCTTGGCTCGTGCGTTGGAAATGGCAAAGAAGGGTTGTCTTCAACGCGCCGTGGTGGGTCAGCATCTCCTTAGGGTGGAAAAGGGTTTCACGTGCGCCAGCACCCGGAGCTCGGGGAGATGTAATGGTCTGCAGAGAGCGCAGCCGTCCACACTGGGTGATCCCCAACACATCATTGAAGTGGCCAAAATCATTCCTGAGCATGAGCTTTTATACCGTTTCCCCCCGTTTTGGCAGTGCTCCCCTCTCCGCTGCGGTGCGGCTGGATTCAGGAGGAATCGTTCCCTCCGTGGGCTGGTCCCACGGCTGCGGAGGACAGCAGTGAAGGGAAGCAGGTGGTTCTGCTGCTTTTTGGTTGACTCTGTTGGGCTCACGCGCTGGTGAGGACCGAAAGCCAGGGCACGAGCTGCCCGAGGTGTTCTCTATATGGGCCAAGCACTTGGTAACAGTTAGAACAGCGTCTTTGTGTGTCATGATTTTTATAAGAAAAGCTTTTCTCCCTGACTTCTCCTGATTCTGGGGCACCAGAAACACAGACAACTTTGCATAAAAAAATCCCCCGTGCAAGCCTGTGTGTCCTACTGGAGCAGCAGTCCATGGAGCAGTGGGAAGGTACGAAAACACACGTGCTTTGGAGAGATCCGAATGCTGAAGCCACATTTTTGAGATGTGATTGCAACGTAGCTGATTCAAAGATGCTCAAAATGGACTAGGTATCTTTTATTTAGCTGGAGTAAATATCTTTTATTTAACTTTTCTGGCTGTAACAGCAGGGCTGCTGCCAAGCTTGAAGAGGAAAGTGCAGAAGCAAATTGAATCCTTGCATGTCCTCGCAGGACCAGCCTTGAAGTGGAGCTTTATGTTTTTTTAAATGCGTATTTATGTTCTATTAACTGCTTGGATATCAAGGTACACTGACGAGCTAGTGAGTTGTCCAGTGATGACCATTTTCCACCAAAGCATAATACCAGTTCCCCATTAAATTAAGGGCCTTTTTGGGTTGTATGTTGGACTTAAAGGAGAGTAAACAGAGCAGTGAGTTGGCACCCCTGTAGCCGAGTTAAAATGCTGTCTGCTGGCTCTGGCGAGGCCTTGGGCTGTAGCTGGATTCCCCCCTTGTACAAAATGCAGCCAAGCTGTCAACAGGTCCCTCTCCTCATGCCAGTAGATCCAGTTCCATCTCCTCATGCCAGTAGGTCCAGCTTCATCTCCTCATGCTGCTCGCAGGATGCTGCCATGAGGAGTCCAGCTGCTTCCACCTGGACCAGTGTCCTGGTTCCTCACCGTGTCCTTGGCTCTTCCCTTGGGAAGCCTGTGCGTGCGACGTGGTGGAGTTCAGGCCTTGGTGGGGTCCATCTCGGTGCTTTGGAGGTTCAGAGTTGCCCTTTTTGAGAATGGACGTGATTTGGGAAATCCTGTCTGCGAAATTACATCTCGTTCCTCCTCGACAGCCGGTTCAAAAGGTGACTTCTGTGCAGCGTGACTTCGGCCACTTTCCCCTCCCCTGAGAAAAAGTGATTTTTGGCTACGGAGCATCATTAAAATGGTTTGAATTTGAGAAACCAACAGTAGCTAGCCCTGTAAACACCTAAGTTGTCCTCTGGTTTAATCATCAGTGTAAATTAGTTTAGAGATTGGGCAGGTATTTCTAGAAGTTGTATTTTCAGGGCCGCAGTGTTGCAGGTTCTTGCTCTTAGAGCTGAGGTTGTTCTTGGGTGACATTTTAGCTTTCAAAACACGGAGGGAATTTAGGGAAGATCATGTAATGTGGGGAGGAGCAGGATCCAAGGGGGCTGATAGCTCATGCGAGCAGCTGGGAAGGTCTTCAGGTAGGTAGGAGCTGCTGGAGAGCTCAAGGAAGCCATGGGGACTGGTATTGGACTGGTTGCTGGGCTCGTGTCCGGATGGATGTGCATGCATACACACACATACCTCACCACCTATATGCAGGATGCTCTTTTACAAGCCAAATACCCCCGCTAGCAGCGTCCCCGGGGCAAAGTGCGGCCGGGGTTACCCACGGCGTTACCCCTGCTGTCAACTTTGGACCGTTTGAACCGATAAGAGGTGCTGTATCCGAGGGCTCAGCGCGGCTTCCCGCGGCCGGAGCAGCGCGGCTGCTCCGCCAGCCGTTTTTCAAGAGCTGCCTTGGGCGTTTATGGCCGATCATTACGATCGTTTTATTTTTTCCTGAGCCTATAAGCGGGGTGGGGAAGCAGGGATCTTTGGTCAGCTCGTGTGCCTGCGTTGGGAGAAGGAGGATGTTGAAAATGAGTAATGATCCGCCAGGCCTGTAATATGCAGAATAACTGGGGGATGACTCATCCCGCACAATGCAGTATATCCGTCAAGGAGACTGAATCATCCATGGGGGGAAGCCACTTCTCAGCAGCTGGTACTCAGGTCAGCAGAAGACGATCCATTTTATCCGGAGGCTTGCAGTGGCAATAATGGTAAAGCAGAGCGAGACGGGGACAAAATGTAGAGGAAATGGCATCCCCTAGCAGGTACGTGGGCTCTTTGGCTGTGTGTGATCCCGTTTTGCTGTTCTTTCTCTTTCTTTCTTCCTTTTTCTCTCCACTACATCCCCCCGGCTGCCTCGGCAGCCCTCCTGAATCCTTCCTAAATCTGCGTGTAATCCGTCGGAGGAGGCGAGTGGCTTGTGCAGAGCACAGGCTTCCCGCTGCATGGGTGTTTTCCTGTTTTGGTTTCCAAAAGCAGTGCCTCTAATGGGCACCCTTCCTTAAGCCCGGCCTGGAAAATAGATGCTGGCAGGGAAACGATGTCCCTCGTCTGGCTGCGTGTCCCTGCGTGCGGCCGGTCCCCAGCGTGTGGGTGGGCAGGGGGTCAGTGGTGAGAGGCGGCAGAAAACGCGTGAAAATGCCCCGTTTTGAGGCATCTCGGAATGCAGGTTATTTTAAACACGGTTACCTGGCAAAAGATGGAAACGCTTGAGATGTACAAGGCAGAGCAACCCGGGATGAGGAGCTGGCGCGGGGACCGCAGCCTGGGGCTTCCCAGGACCCTCCGAGATTTGGGGCACCCGCAGGTCTCGTTTTGCAGGGATAAAGCAGGGATTTTGAAGGGGATAAAGCTGTAGCCACCGTGCACGGCCGAGTTGTGCCCAACACCATCGTTCATCCGCTTGCACAGGGCTGCTGTAATAGAGGGTTTCACACCACATAAATGTCACAGGGAAAAGACTTACACCTGGTTGTGTCCTGTGGGGAGTTTGGGTGTTTTTTCCCTTAGTTTTGTTTATTTGTTTGCATAAGTGAATTCAGGATGCGGGTCTCATGCAACTACCTGTTTGGCTGCATGTGCCCTTCCGCACTTTTTGCTTATCTTGCATGCGTTATAAAACAAATAGCATCTGCCATGCGCTAACAACTTCCTGCCTTATTATGGTAACTGATAATATTAATTAGTGTTTCTCGCAATTTGTTCATATTTTGTATTCTTACACAGCAAAAAAGTCCTAGGGCTTGAGTGTGCAACTTCTCTCTCCGCTGTGTGCATGCTTAATGCTCTGCAGGATTCATCTTTCAAATGCATTATCACATTAAATTGGTGGGGGGTTTTTTATTTTTTTTTCTGACTTACTATTCTTAAAACTTTCCCAGATATATTGTTGCCTGCAACTGTAATGATTTATTGCATAATTGCACCATCAAACAGTTTTGAGGAAAGCTTTTTTTTTAAAAAAAAAATTAATTTACAGTCACTGACAAGCACGCTGCTTTGCAAGTTTGCAGTTCCAAGGCATCTAAGGTGTCTCACTAATCACTGAGGTTCGTCGTGAATTTGGAGCCTTCCTCCTCATCAAGAGTGGTGGTTGCTCATGAAGTGGTGCTTTTTGCCTGGATCCCAGCGATGGATATTGGTGCTATCCAAGAGCATTTGAGACACACTGACCTGTAAAGAATATGCAGGTTTTCTCAGAATAATATCTATAAATATTTTTGTCATGACTTTTGCTGTGATTTCTATAGCTCTGCATCTCGCCCAGTTTCAAGCATGTACCGCAGAGATGCTTCCAGTGCTGCTAATAGTAACCTCATCTACCTACCGGTGCAGAATTGCGCTTTAATTCAGCACTGGTTGTGTGATTTCCTGGGAAATCCCTTAAAATCCATGGAGCTGAAGCTTCTCCATCAACCAACCTCGACTTCTCCTGCAGCACACTTGCATGCTGCTTTCTGAGAGGCTGTTGGTGGGGTTCTTTGGGGTTTTGGACAAGGACATGGTGGGGATAGCAAGCAACGCCGAGGTGCAGCCCGTGCCATGGGGTCCTGCTCCTCCTCGGCCATGCACAGCTGGATTTATAGCACAGGGACCATAGCACAGGAAGAGGGACAGGGAACATCCCTCTTGCATGTCCACAAAGGGCAAAACTGCCCTACAAAAGTTGCTCTTCTCTCCGAAGCTGGTGCTTTTGTGTGTGTTGTTGAAAGCACGCGCACACAAAAGCAGCTTTTCCATGTGCTTCCTGGAAGGGCCTGAAATATTTATGGGATTATGAAATCCCATTGGAGCAAATATGATAGAGCTGTTTCTCGTAATCTGAATAAAATCGTGCTTAAATGTTTAGCAAACGTTTTGGTGAAAGGATTCCTTTGTTCGTCGCTGCCGTGGCGTTGCAGGGAGATGCGGAGGTGGGTGGCAGGATTGTTGCAGGTGTCCTGGGTTTTTGTCTTTTGGAGAAGTCCTTCCCCTTCTGGAAAACAAACCAACAAGGCTACTGTTCATCTTTCCTACTATGGGACTTGATGAGCAGCCCTTCTAATTATCCACAGGGCTGCAAGCAAATCCAGATGTGCTGCCAGTTTTTATTCTCCATGGGGCTGCTCTAGACCCAGGAGGGCATCAAAGAAGGAAAAGCAGCAAATTTCTGCTGGGGGCTGGAAGCAGTTCTCCTCGTCCTGTTGCCCACAGGTCTTATTCACATCCTGCCTGCGCCTACACGGGGACTATCACACATGCACGTCTTCAATCCGTTGGGATTTACGCCTTTTTTCACTTTCCTTGGCCCTCAGCTGCTGCTGCAGAAGAGCTGGCGATAATGGAGAGTGGGATCATCGCAATGAATCCCTCCTTTTTTTTTTTCTTTTTTTCTTTATGTTTTTTAACCCTACTTGCAGACATTTGCAATGCAAGCTACTGGGGCAAATGGCTTTCCCAGCCATGTGCATTTCAGCAAAACTGCAGAGCTGCAGGATGGCAAACTCCCAAGGATTCCCCTCATATGTTACTCAGCTGCTCCTGCCACCGTTTCCTAGCTTTTCCCACCGCGGAAAGTTAACCGCTTGGACGTTAACCAGCAGGTTTTCTCCTCAACCTGAAGGAGGTTTTGGGATGGAGGACGAGGTGCCCTTTCCGCCTGCGCAGCCCCAGCGCGCGAGCCAAGCACTGATGGTCTGCAGAGCTGTTTTGGTGCCTTAATTTCTTCATAAAAGGAAGGAATGTTGAACTATGTCGGTGTATTTGGATGGCGAGAAATACTGGAGAGTGAGGAGTAAACCTTAAAATGGTAGGAAAAAAAAAGAAAAAAAGAGAAAAATATAGGTTGGATATTCACTACATTGGAGATCTGTTACAGCTGCAGTATTTTTGTGTTCCAGGGTGATGACATACCTGAGCTCAAGGAAAATGTTAGAGGTTCAAGCCTTTAAATGCTTCCTCTCCCTTTGTCAGTGCTGCCTTTGTGAGCTGAACCATCCCCTGCTGAAATTTGGGAGGTTTTCCTTGCTTTCCTACCTGCTCTGATGTAATATCGGGTTTGGCCAGTGTCACAGATGCCTTTTTTCTCATGTTGGTACTTAATGAGAAAGCTTCAAGCCTGCTAGAAACCTCAATGGTGTCAAACTATCAAACTTTATTTCGCTGTGCTCTTACTTATTTCAACGAGTGCTCTTTCTAAATTGTGAGTGCAGTCGCACAGAAAAAACACTGTTCATAATTGCAAGTATTCCACTCTTACTAGGGGTTTCAAGAGCCGAGCATCGGGTCAAGAAAAGGGACCCAAAGAGTTGTGGTTCTTCATGGTTTCCCTCCAAAAGCAGGTGCTTTGTGGCTGCAGGATTGAGCTCCTCCAGTGTCACTTCCAGCAGTCACTCAGGCAAGATCAGATTCCTTCCTTAAATATCCCTTCTTGGGATATTTAGATACCATAGATAGATACAATACACCTTAGATAGGATATTTGTAATTGCTGCTTTTAAAGCACAGTCAGAAAGAAGGAAAGTGGTGATGGATGGGGTGGAACTGCTCTTTTTCACAAAGCTATTGCCTTAAGACTGACTCTGCCTTTTAAGAGCAGTAGTCCCTCTGATAGGGAGTGCCGTCGCCGTGCCCCGCTGGAAAACTTCCTGAGAGATACGGGTGCTTTTTAATGCCAGCACTTGAGCCCTCGGAAGCCCCGAGAGAGCCCCGAGCTTTAATTAGCAGGGCTGGTCCGCAGAGCTTTAATTAGCAGGGCTGGTCCGCGGAGCGGGAAGGGCTCAGTTGGGCGCGAGCACGTGTGGGCTGAGCTGCTCTTTGGGGTAATAACAGCCTGTTTTGGGGAGACGAGGTGCTCTCTCATCCCTCTCTCCATGCACGCTCCGGGTGTTTTCCCCACTTGGTTTTGGTGCAGGTGAGTGACCAGGACCACGTTGAGGAGGTGTTGGTTGTGCACGGCTCCCCAATGCCAGAGGAAAATGCCTTTATCCCCTTGAAATGCAGCCTGCCTCTTGGACACACAAGCGCCTCTCCAAAAACGGGCCGTCTCCGGATACCACGTGGATATCACAGGGATTAACAGTCACCTACCTTTTCATAGGAAAATTCTCAATATCCTCCAGAACACAAACATGCAACCACGCACACCTTTACATACACACACATATATCTATATATGCATCCATATGCACAGCCAGGAGCTATAGGTTTTGGAGGGCTCAGCTTGGCTTCCAGTAAGAATGGGCTGTGGTTTGCAGCGCTGCCTTTGCTCCCCGAACTCCTTCTGCTTCTTGCTCCGGGAGCGGCCGGCACACAATCTGCCCTGGAAGGAGCTGGCGCGCTGCCATGCGCCTGGAGCATCCGCACGGATCCGCACGGATCCGCACGGATCACAGGCTTCCAGCACCACCCGAGACAAACCGCGGGCGTGAAAACAGCAGAGCGTGCCGGTTAAGAGCATAATTAAGGATAGTTTGCATGAGGTGCATGCTATGTCGGCCGTAAACCCAACGATTAGAGCGGTCTTAAAGTTTTAGAAGGCAATAAAATGAGGGGAGCTGAGGCTGCTGCTGGCTCCCTTAGCTGCTTGTCTGTGAAAGCCCTGCAGTTATCTCATCTCCCTCCAATCAGTAGGTCATTAATGGGAACGAACCAGGTATTTTCACATGCTTAATTAGGATTTCTTCTGCTGGGAGGGGGCTGGTTTTAGCGGGGCTGGTTCGCTTTGAAGGGAGCATGCCGTGGTCCCCGGCACCGGCCGCTGGGGATGTGCGGATGGATTTCTTCGGAGCGACGGGGGATTCGGTGGCTTGCAACTAGTGGGAGCCTTTGTGCGCTCTCATAAAGCCAAATCACAAAGAAAATAAACAGCTCTCGTGCGAAGGAAGCCCAGGCCTTATATGGAGCTCTCGCCGAAGGACTTGAATGCCTCCCAAGTGTTTATCTGTCGGCACGGGCGGGAGGAAGGCGGCAAGGCTTAGTCCGTGCTTACGGAGAGAGACTGCAGGAATGATTTTGCTGTAAAATTAAGGGCAGTGGTGGGCAGCCTTGAAAACTCGCCTTGCACCTTCCATCCTAGTCCAGTAACTCCAGTGACACCACCAGTCTATGAAGCTTTTTTTTTTTTTTAATTTTAACTTCTGTCCTAAGCCCCTTTGCGTCCGTAGCACATTGGGAAATGGAGCTGTGTGGCGGAAGGATGCCGGGCTCTCCCGGGATGCTGTGGCTCTGATCACCCGGAAAGGCTGGCCAGGAGATTGCACTAGTGGAGCTCTGCCTGCCTGGCCAAGGGCAGACCCTTCTGCTGAGCAAGGTCCTCTTGGCCCAGGGGAACGGAGGTGATTGCCCTTCTTGCCGTGGCAGGAGGAAGAGAACTAGCTCTCCTTGCTGTGTTCCAGTCAAAAAAATCCCCTCCTGACTTGTTTTCCCCAGCCCCTGAGCCCCCTGTAAGTTATCTTGGCTGTAGGCAGATCCAGCTGCCAAGGCTGATCCCAAACCCATCTGCCTTCTCTCAAAGTCATGGGATGGTTGAAGTTGCACTGGGCCCCTGGAGATGGTCCAGTGCAACCGCCCAGGTTGGGGACTCAGGGAGCTTGGACTAGGTGCCCAGGGTGTCCTAAACGAGCCCAGCCAGCCTGATTCTCCCCAAAAACCACGCAAAAGCAGGACTGTGTCACTGCAGTTAGTGACATCTACCTTTTCCACTGCTAGAAGTTCCAGCTAGTCATGTGAGTGTTGGACGCTTGGATAAAATTGCGGTTTTTGAGAGGTTATGAGAGGTTATAAAAGAGCTGTGGGTTGAGATTCCTGCATGAATAGGGTAAGGAAATGCTGGCAACTCCGTGCCCTGCTGCCACTTGACTACAAAGGGCAGGGATAGTAGCTGAAGAACCTGAATTTCATACCTAGGCATCCTCCAGTGTTCAATTACAAGCCTGCAGAAATCACTGAGGGGTGGAAGAAGCACACAAATAATAAGTAGAAGTCCAAAACATGCCAAGTCGTTGCTGATTTCTTAACAACATGGCTGAAGGTGCCTTGTAGCGTTACCTGTGGGAAAGCCAAAGGCTCCGAATGCCGCTGTAAAAGGGTATGGTAAATCCCATGGGAAGCTACAGGCGCAAGAGGAGATATTCAAAGGTGCCAGGAGAATGAACTGTGTGTTTGCATGGTTGACTTCTGTGTTGCTCCTGCTTCAGAGAAGAGCTTGGTATTTACTGGAAGTTCTCCAGAAGGCAGTGAATGGAGTTAATATGAAAACAAGCCCAAATAGAAGCTTTTGGAGAAGAAAAAGGTTGGGGCAGCAAGATATAGTTAGCTTTCTTTGTGTTTATCGGTTACTTGCTAATCTTTGAAGAACACATGGAAAAAGTACATAGGAGAAGAGAACAAAAACTGCCCTGGATGGAAGCAGCTCAATTTGGCACAGCAGGAAATCAGCTGCAGTAATTTGCTTAATTCTGTGTATCTGGAAGCCAAGAGATTAGAGCTGCCACAGGTGAAATGTGGGAATGATTTTTAGTTAGAGAATGAAAATATAACTGCGCCCGTTTGTAAGCACACTTATCTTGCCTCCTTTCTTCTAGATATTCTAAAAACCCAGAGCAGAAATACTCTGAAAAGCCTGGCTTAGCAGTGGGGTGATGAGCAGCATTCCTTACACCTGTGCAGCCTTTATCTGCAACAGAGATAAGCACCGTTTTAGGGCATGTCTCCAGTAAGTGCCTTCCTTTTTGTTAGTGCTTTGCCCCCCAGGAACCCTGGCCAAGGAGCCCAAAGGGCTTTCCTCATTTTTCCTTCATCCAGGCCCATTTTGCTGCGAGGACTGGAGGAAGGATCTGTGGTGTCGTGTGTCTGATCCAGGTTACTTTGGCAACTTTAATTAGGAAGGATGAACAGTGGAGCCTTAAGCAGAAGGTTAAGGATCAAATGAGAGAGTATTTGGAGTATGTCTGAAGTCTATTTTAAATTTTTTGAAAGGATTTCAAGTGTGTGGGGGGTGTTAAAGAGGGGAAGAGCAATGTGTGTCCTGTTTATTCAGAATGCTTTGCCATCTGCGTACCATGAGTTAGGATCTGCGCGGCTGCTTTCTTAGCTCATCAAGTATGGTCATGTTAGAGAAATAATCATTTGGACTTCACAGGATAGCGGTTGGATTATAATGGAGGTGCAAAATAATGTTCCGCAACAAGAGGTGGTTTTTCCAAAGTGGGACTCGGTGGCTGTTTGAGGAAGAAAAAGGGATTTTGCTGTTTCTCAGCCCAGAAGAGCCAGCAGGAGCCTGAGCAGCTCCATGGGTGCTAAAATTTTCAGGGAAACCAAAGGAAGCCTTTGGGAGGAAGTGTGTCTGTCTCCACCTTTGCTGAGTTCTTGTTTCGTGCCTCTTACTCTTTTGCTTGGGGCTGGTGTTGGTGGCAACGTGCGTATTTCTCAGGTTCTTCTTCTGGTAGACCTGCTCAGGACACTCGGATGGCTTTGTGTGTGCGTGCTTTTTTTGACCCATTTGATGTACAGTCCCCTGGATCATCTTCAGATCCCTCAGCTGCTTCCAGCAGTTTCGTGCAAGGTTATGATGTGCTCACCAAGCTGCTTTAGAGTCACAGTGTGGTCCCAATGCCCGAGCCACTTGCATCTGCACCCAGGTGGAGATGCACGTGCTCTTTTCCTGCAAGGAAAACGGGTGTCCCGCTTGTGGAGGAATTCCTGAGCATTGTTCTCAAGTTATTCCAGTGCTAATTCAATGGCAGGAGCTTTGAAATGTGTTGTCCCTGGACTGCTTGGAGAAGCTCCTGCCTGGGGATGGCAGGACTGCTGCAGTCCAGCCCTCATAGGTCATTATGGGTTGAAAAGACCTTCCAGATCATTGAGTCCTACTCCTGTTCCCTCTCTGCATGCCATGGGGGTGTTTAGGGAATGCTGAAAGGCTCACCCCATCCTGTAGATCCATGTCCCAAATGCTGTGAGGGAAGGGGCTTCTGGCACCGATTGCCACCTGGATATTTGGAAACCCATCTGAGCTGTCCTGCTGCTTGCTGGCTTCCTTCCCAGGGAGCGATAAGGACCATCCCTTGCGGAGGTGGGCCTGCTATTCCCGGCAGAAACTCCGCGCCCGCCTTGGCAGCCGGCTCGGTGCTGCCTTAAACGAGCGGAGGAGAAGCGCTCGGCTGCGCCTGCGTGATGCTCACAGAAGGTTTTGTCTTGTTGCTGTTGCAGTGACAGCTATATTGTGCGAGTGAAAGCTGTGGTTATGACCCGAGATGACTCCAGTGGCGGATGGTTGCCGCAGGAAGGAGGCGGCCTCAGTAGAGTTGGCGTCTGCAAGGTCACCTACCCGGAGGGCAATGGAAGAAGTGGATTCCTGATCCACGGTGAAAGGCAGAAAGACAAACTGGTAATAGAACCTACCTCAAACTTTTGTCTCTTCCTATAGTGAGAATAACCCCAAATCTCATGTTATCGTGTTCTTGTGCAAGTTATTTTTTTATCATTACTGCACAAAACAATCCCACGGGCATCTAGAAGGTTATTGAATTGTCCCCTCTTGCTGTCTAGGTTGTGGTGCTGCCACCTGGCAGTCGCAGGTAAATGTCCCACCTCCATGTGCACAGACCCCCTTTTTGATGCCCGTAGGAGGGCCCCGTGTTTTTGGAGGACGTGCCCAGGTCTGGGAGCGGGGAAGTGTGAAGGCTCCTGAAGGCAGCCGCGTTGCGCCGAGCCGCGCAGTGTCAGCCCCGAGACGCGGCCGCGAATAATTGACGCCACCTGCTATTCGGGGCTGGAGCTCGCGGGGCGAGGGTGCGAAGATGACGAGTTGTCTCTTGAATTGATGCACGCACTCGCTTCTGGTGGCTGCTTTCCTAAAAAAGGGCACTTTCCTGCACGGATAGAGTTCACAAAGCCTTTTCCCCGTGCCTCAAGAGCGTGGTGGATGTTACGTTGTGCTGCCCGGTTTCAGACATGTGATCCCTCTGATATTTGCTCCTGGCATTGCCCGGTGCCGGGGCAACAAAAGGCCTGTCCCAGCTGAGACATAAATGGTCCTGCTTTCTGAGGACCGGCCTTTCAAAGGCGTCTCCAGCACAGCTCGTGTTCGCACCACTGTTGATCAAGATGCTTTTCTGTGGGTGTTATTTATGAACCCTGCCTAGGCTTCTTGAGCCAGGGGGCAAGACTAGCAAAGTGTCCCCATTCCCATGAAGGCTCCTTGTCTAAGGACACGCCTAAGAGCCTAAGGAACACCTAGGAGCGCTCAGGCCGGCGTTCAGCATGACAGCATTGGAAACGAGTGCTCGGGGAGGACAAGGAGGAGGAGGAGGGAAGGTGGAGAGGTGAAGAGCCTCCCAAAGCCGCTGCCAGAGGACACATTTCCCTCTATGGAGTGGGATGACGGAGAGAAGAGGTTCTCCCGCTGCCTGCTTGGCGTGCGCTGGTGGGAGGCAAGCAGGGCCCTACCCAACGGGTGCCCAAGCATTGGAGGTGCCGCCACCCACCCTCACCACGGGTGGTAGTGGAGGTGGCGATGGCGGGGCACACCAACGGGCCTCTCCCTCGCAGGTGGTGCTGGAGTGCTTCGTGAAGAAGGACCTGGTCTACACCAAGGCCAACCCCACCTTCCACCACTGGAGGGTGGACAACCGCAAGTTCGGGCTGACCTTCCAGAGCCCTGCGGACGCGCGCGCCTTCGACAGGGGCGTGCGCAAGGCCATCGAGGACCTCATCGAAGGTATGGAGATGGGAACGGAGCAGGGAGCTTGCAGAGACGGGCCCCCAGTTATCCATGCCTCCCATCCCAGTCCATCAGCATCACGTCCCACAGCTCCTGTCTTTGGTGCTTTCTCCATAGACTTGCTTTCCATGTGAGGAACCACCGCTTAAACAAAAGGCCAGGCTCTCTCAGGCCCCCCGCGTGCCGCAGAATCTGTTTTCTACCAAGTTTGCTAAATTCAGAGTACGAATTCCTGCACGGGCCTGAAGAAAGCTTTGTTTTGGTTTGTTTTTACAGTAATTGGTTCTGCCTGGGGCTGCTTAGTTGAGTGCTAGTCCTTGAAGCCTTTGTCGAGGGTTGGCCTGTTTGTTTGTTTGTTGCTTTTGTTCCCTTTTTCCTTTAATTCTATGAGAAATGCGTTTGAATTGCCTGTGCTTTGAAGTCGTCCTGAGTTTTTCCTTTCCTCCTTTCGTCACAGTCAGGCCATCTTGCTGCCACCCTCATTCCCTACTTCTTGTTTCACGGGTCCACGTGGGGTTTTGCTCCCGTTTTAACCACTTCACAGGGAGACCCGAGTGGTCTGAAGCCATTCTCCTCCTCACCCTGTACGACTGGAATATTTTGATAGGTAACAATTACCTTTCAGGAATTAAGCATTAAACTTCACCTGCTTTTATAGGCAGCCTAGGGTTTGGGATGCCCTGGCCTAGTTTTAACACCTTATTGATAAGCATTAACCCCTGCATTGCTTCCTGTAGTATCAGAAATATCCAGGTTTTGTGCACAAATGCAGTAACCCTGCATAGCTCTGTAGAGAGAGCCTGGATCTTGTTTTTATTTGGAAGTTGGTGGAGCAAACGGTGTGAGGTTTTCACAGGGCTTGCAGGTTAAGTGGGCTTAGCTCTGCACATCTTCAGGGTAAGCAACCAAAAGCAGCCAGGACTAGTGCAGGTAGCAGTATATAAAGCACATCTTAAAAATATTTTCCAGAATGAAGGTGATACTTTGCTGTGTTTGAGCACATCCCGACTGTGATTAAGTCTTAACAATGGACTTTGGTTAAAAATCATCTATTTTTTTTTTCTAACTTTAGGGTTTTCTACCTTTTTCTTGCTGCCCAAGACTTCCTTTGCAGCCTCATGGATTGCAGTTCTCAGAGGGTTATAGTTTTTAAATTATAAATGCATGCACTTCAAAAGCAAACAGACAAACAGAAAAACAACCCAAAATTTCAATGTTCTTCTATTAAAAAATGTAGTGTTAAAGGAGGCTCAGGGAGGGTCTCTGGGTACAGTTTCCCACTTTCCCAGGTCATTGCCAGGCAGATAATCAGAACTTCAGCTCAGAACTTCACTCTTGCTTATGATTTTACAAATTTCGGCTCCTTTTAAATGCTCTGCTTATCCAGAGAAAGATGGTGCTCTGATGAATAGCTAATAAAAGAGAAGACCTTCAGAATATTTGCTTACTTCCTAGATTGCAAGAAGAAAAAAGCAACCTAACAGTTCCCCTCCAAAGGGAGCTTTATTTTTAAGTGTCAAGTCATTTTTTCCCTAATTTTAAGGAGGAAACATTTTCTTAATGTATCAAAGGGAGCTTTATTTTTAAGTGTCAAGTCATTTTTTCCCTATTTTTAAGGAAGATACATTTTCAACCAAAGAATAGCTTCCATATCATTTCTTGATGGCCGAGGCTCTGGTCTCGAGCGCTGGTCACTATGTGGCTTTAGCATTCTTCAGAAATAGAAGTGTTCTGTAATTGGAAATGCTGATTGCTATTTTTAGCATTGCTAATTAGCATTGGCAGCCGCACAGTTATATGTCAAGAAGGACTCTCGGATTTTTACCTTTCCAGCCCTGCTGGCACCGGAGGACTTTTTTCTTCCTTAATTTCAACCATTCGCTCGGTGCTCTTCCACCGCCGCGGTCGAGTTGAGGCGCAAAAGAGTTGGGCTCCAGGCACGCAGCGGTGCTCGGAATACAAATGGACCAGCCTAATGAAGCTCCACGGCGGAGCTGCATGGAAATGGCGTGTTCTTAAAAAGCTCTTTCCTCCTAGGATCCACTACGTCGTCGTCCACGCTTCACAACGAGGCGGAGGTCGGGGATGACGACGTCTTCACGGTGAGTGCGGCGCCTGCGACGTCGTGGTTGGCACGGGCGGCTTGGAAAGGGCTCCTCTTATTGCTCGGAATTCCGGCCTTCCTCGTGTTTGGCCAAGGAGTGTGTTTTGGTCAATGGAAGCGCATCCTCTGCGGGAGATAAACTTTTGCCTGCCTCTTACCTGCAGCAAGAGCGTTGGGTTTGTGTTGGCTTCCCGTCGTCGTGTCCGTCCCGTCCCGTTGGCTTCTCACGTTGTCGTGTGAGAAGCACGAGGGAGCAGGGCAGATGTTTCCAGGGCTAGACCTGAGCAAATAACACCCTCATGTTGATCCGAGCTGGTCCGAGTGATGCTTATACCCCTCTCCTGCCCCCTTTCCTGCCTTAAGGCGCTTCCCACAGACCGGGATAGTGCCTGCTTCCCAGGGGTGCGCTGCGGGAAGCAAAACTTGGAGCGCTTGCCTTTATGGGAGTGACAAAAACCAACTGGACGGTGTTTAGTTGTGCACATGGGCATAGGGTGCTCGCACGTGAGTTTTCCAGCTGGAGGAATGAACAGTTGTGTGCGGCCTTCCTGCTCGGCAGCACCGGGAGTGGGAGCAAGGAAGGAGTGTGCGACCCAGGTTTAGTTTGTACCAGTGCCTAAAACGCGCTTGGGAGCTTTCCTGAAGCGGGAGGAGGTGCCGGGAGGGCTGGAGCGGGATGTCCTGACGAGGACCGGCAAACGTGCCCAGGCTCCAGCTTACACAGGCTGGCTTAAAACCTTCCTCTCCGCCTGTTCCTGCATCTTCATGGCCTCGAGGATCAGGGGTTGCTCCTGCGGCTGTGGTGATCAGACCTGTTGTGATTTTTAGAAGCTTTTTTTTGTTTCCCCTTGATCTTTCTTCTCTCTCTCTTTTTTTTTTTTTTTTTTTTAATTTTTTTTATTTCCCTGGGTTTTCATGACAACCTTCAAGCTCTTTGAAGTTCCTGACTACCCATTTATCCGGGAATCCTCGTGTGTGATGGCAGAGCTTGAAATCTTCCGAAGCCAAAAATAACACGCTGTAATGCGGAGGGTTTTTAAACGAGAACGATTGATAGAGATGTGACTTTTTTTTTTTAAATCTTTTTTCCCTGTTCAGTTTTATTCTTTCTTGCACTTTTTTTCTCTTGTGCATAGCAGCCTGTTTGGTCACCCTTGCGTGCAGCCTCTGCCACCACCATTTCCATACTCCCCCATACACCCTTCCCCAGTCTCAGCAATAGGCCCCTGAAGGGCTGGATTTTCCCTCTTTTTGCCCTGTTTTAGAGACTCAAAACGTTCATTCTTTCAGTTCCTTACCGTCTTCATTAGTGTCTCCACAGTCCTGCCCCTCTCCCACACAGGCAGGGCTCAGCGTTGCTGCGTGCAGCAGCGTTTTCAGCAGCATCTGCAGGATTGAGTCATTTGCTCAGCCCTTTTCGCCCCTCTGAAAATCGCTGCTGCTGCGCTGCCGTCTCTCACGTACTTGCTCCAAGCTCCAGCCTCTCCTTGGGGATGCTTCTCAATGGTCACAACAAACCCAAACTCCACATTTCTCGCACGGCTTTACCAAATCCCCCAGTATTTGGTAAATACCGAATTTTGTAGTGTTTTGTAGCGTGCATCATTGGCAGAGTATCATCCTAACCAAATTCCCTTGTCGCGTTTAATCCCTGGTTGTGATATTCCTTATTGATGGAAATGGGATTTTTGTGCTATCCCTGGTGTTGATGACCTTGCTCCCATCCTGCACGCATATTTTTGGGCACGTACGTAACTCCTATGGCATCTGCTTTGTGGTTCATAACCTAGCACCCTGCCTCTCACTCCAGCACACCTTGGTGGCCGGCATTCTGCAATGTAGTTTCTATCTTCAAAAATCAGGACTTTGCCATCTAGTACCTTTTTGGTGAATCAGACCTGTAGCTAGCAAGCACGTGGACACAAACCCCTGCTCGGAAAGCTGTAGCAGCAGGAAACGAAAGCATGTAGAAACAAATGTCACCAACTTCGGGGAAAGCGCACTTATTTCTGAAACGCAATCTCCATTTAGAAGTTTTAACAATATGTCGTTGTGTTTCTTTAATTCCAGATCCTCAGTAGAGCCCATAAATGTTTTCCATATGTTAGCAAATAGATTTCTCCTGTCTTGTACGTTATAAATCGTCCTCTCAAGAGATGCAATCTGAGTAAGACTAGCCATCCGTTCTGTGTCCGTCGGGGGAAACGTTGTCTTTGCAATGGTCTGAGATTGCTCTGTTTGTCTTCATCAATCTAGCCCGCATCTTCAGGCTTCTTTAATTAACATTCATTCCAGAAATAACATTTAATAGGGAACAAATATATCCCGTAGTTCCTCAGCCACAAGATTTGCCGTATAATTGAGTTCTTGGGCAGAATTTTCCCTCAATCTACACTTTTACTTTCAATTAGAGCTAATAATCCCATGAAGGGAAGAACGTGAATTGAGTCCAAGGAAAGAAAGGTCAATGTCTTCCAGAGCCTGCGGCGTACCGGTCTCGCGGAGCGAGCCGTCAGGAAAGCAGAGGTGTCACAGAGATGTGATTTTTAAAATACTAGTTTTTATGGAAAAAAAGAGCATCTTCCAGCTGTAGAATCAAAAACCCAGAGCGTCTGAGCTGCAGGTTTAGGTTTCCAGGCCCTCAACCCGCTGTTTCTTCTGTGGACTTGGTAGCTGCTGCCTCGGCCTCCAGCGTCGGCCTCCGTTCTCCAGCTTCACGATGGGGAAAACGGGTCCCTGCTGGACTAAGGGGACGGGGACCTATGTTGCTGCTGCCGGCACCACCCTTTTCCTCCTCGGTGCACCTCACTTTTCTGGGAATGGGATCCTTGCAGTCGGATGTACATGGAGCTTGCAACAGGGCGCTTCGGATGGGTGTTTGCACCACCCAGCTGGGTGCTTGGGGGGATCCTGCACCCCTTTTCCTCCTGCACGTGGGGACGGAGCCCTTGGAAGTTTGGAGGCTTGGGAGTTTGGATGCTGCTGATGCTCCCTTAAGACTTGGACACAATTGCCCATTCTCTGCAGATCTGCAGATGTTAATGTTACACTCTTCCTCGCATCTCTTAACGGTTTCATAATTAAAAAAACAGCTTTTTCCTGCTGCCTTGCCATGAAACCTTTTCCCTACTTTCATCTCCCATGCGGGCCTCAAGTGTGTTGCAGTCTCACCATTAAAATGTATAAGATTTATGTTAGTTAGATAAACACTAAATCTTAACTTCTTGCTGGCGTGGTCCTTCCACATTCAGATGGTTCTTCTAAGGAACGGCTGTAGCTCTTTAAAGTAGATATGTAGAAAGCCAGTCCAGTTTGAGTGTATTGTAAATCGGATAGATGTTTGGAATATGCTTGCAAATTCCTATAAGCTCTGTGCAGGGTTAGAGCATCTTTCATCCCAAGAATCCACCCCAAACGGCAGCGCTGAGAATAGAAAAGCAGTTGGTCCCGAGCCTTCCTTCGTGAGGGAGCAGGAGCAAGAGGTTGCAGTTGCCTTTTCCTTAGGATGAAGATGCAGCAGCAGAAAGCAAAACTGCCTTTGGAAGAGCAAAGTCCTTACGGATGCTGGGATGCATCCGCTGGCCTCACCTTGAGTGAGGATGGCTGCAAGACTTTTCCGAATAGGAGCAGTGCCTCTGTGTATCTTTGTGGGAGGACATGTCAATTGTTGTTTTGTCCTTTTCCCTCCCTCCTCTTGTGCCCATTCAAATGTACGATATTGTTTACTATCCTCTATGGTAGGACAATCCCAAAATGTGTCTTTCAAATCAAATATCGAATAGTACTGATATGAAGAGAGGAGCTGGTTTAGAATAGTGTATGGATCTGGAACCGTGGGATGCCGGTTTGATTATTTCATTTATTACTCTTAAGTCCTGTGTTTTATCTTTTTTTTTTTTTTGCTTCTCCTTTTGGGCCAGACATTGCAGCTTTGCAGCAAAGTAGAACATATTCCTGGATAGAGTAGTTTCCTGTTATTCAAAACAAACTGATTCCCTTGTCTGCTGTGAGGGTCAGGAGTGTGTGAAGTACGGAACGGAGTGGCCACGGAACTGCTTTGCCTGGTGTCCCCAAGTGCAATGTCCAGTTCTGGGCTCCCCAGTACAAGAGGCATGTGGAGCTGCTGGAGAGAGTCCAGCGCAGGGCTACCAGGATGATCAGGGGCCTGGAACATCTGCCCTATGAGCAA
>JAVCKT010022459.1:0-16924 GCA_032273925.1 Rhynchotus rufescens
CATGTTGGAGGAAGAATGCAATTAAACTGTCAAAATGTAATTGTTTCTCATATTTAATTTAAAGAGGCTGATTCACATTTGCTTTTCATGTTTAGGAGTTAAAAAACAAAGCAAGTTACTAGTACAACTACTAGTTTTTAATAAAGACAACATAAGCTCGGAGCACAGACGAAAACTGCCTCTGTCATGAGATATTGCTATCAAATGATGCCCAAAACATTCGTTTTTTTTTTCTCTTTTCTAATAACTGCAGCTTAGAATACAGATTTTCAGTTTTTAAGACTGTATTTGTAATTTCAGGGGAAGCTCTAAGCATGGAACGAGGTGTAAGCTGCATATTCTGCAGCTTTCCTGTCGCCTTTGGAGTCACCCCTCCTCAGGGACATCATCTCCCATTGCTGTTCCTGGAAGAGGTTAAGTTTCCTCCACCTCAGGTGCTGCCAGTGCAAAGGAGGGAGCTCACGTGGGCCCATTTCACCTTCCTCCCCATCACTACCTGCTCTGGAGATAAATAGACTTGTAGTCGATTCACCTGCATTTTCCATGCATCCCCAACCACCTGCCTTGTGAGCACCAGCCCAAATCTGCTTCTTTAATCATTCCAGACTGCACAATAATGTAAGCAGCAGAGCAGTGCAGTTGTGGGATTGTTGTTTCATGGGATACAAACCTTCAGTGTTGTGGAAGGAAATGCTAGACCCATTTAGTCAAGCATACTATCTTCAAAGGCAACTCTGAGCAGAGAATTTTCCTACTTATGCAGATGCATGCAGATATTTTCATTACGATGCCAAAAAAGCCAGCTTTCACTTCCAAGTCACAATGAGTAAGTTTTTCTCCTTTTCTTTTAAAAGTCATGTAGTTCAGCAATCCTGCACACTTCTTTGGTAGCAAATGGCCTCTTAAATGTTGTATGACATCTAGTTAAGGAAAAATCTTTGAGTGAAGTTAATCCAAGTCTGCCAGATCCATGTTAAGTTCTCAGGAGCTTTTTAATTCCACTTATCTCCTGAGCAAAGAAACAAGTCCTGTGGAATCAGCAAAACAGGGATTTGGCTTCCAATATTAGGTGAGATGGAGAATTTCAGGGGCCATAGAGCACCAGGGTGAATTTCCCTCTGTGACAATAAACACAGTATCACGGAGTACTTCAACCAACTCACTTGGACACCTTACAACTAGAGGAGCCAAGCCCCTGTACGCAGTGGAATGAGTTTCTTGAAAGGTCAAGGCGTAATTTGAAGTCTCTTTATGTTGTGCTGCCTTAAATGGTATAAAAATTAGCCAGTTACTGAGGAGAAACTGCACTTTCAGAACTCGCCAGAGTGTGGTTCTGGCAGGTTTGCCATGGACCTTCTATTCACTCTGAATTCAACAAGGAAAACTATTTTATAAAAGAGTCTTAAAAGGAAACATAGAACATGGATTTAATGTACACACATAAAATATATTCCACGTAAAGTACATGCATTAGGAAATTAAAGCCGTCATTTTAAAGTTGCATTTTAAAGTATCTGATCCTGCATTTTGTGGATAATAAGTACAAACCACACATACATAGTCAAGACAAAACAAATGCACAGATGCGCATACATTTGCAGAAATGCATCTTCACTTTGCCTTGGATATATTATCTAACAATATATTCTGGTAATGTTACTGTCATGAATATGCTCCCATTTAACTACTGTTTATGTGAATATATGTATTACTGGAGAGGTTTTTTTTGTATTTCTATTTGTATTGTTTCTTGTGTGTTGTGTTATTATTATACAAAATGAGCAGATTTATTTTTACTGTAGATTATTCCTTTTTTAAAGTGACATACTTCTTTTGTGTGGAACTATATTGATACTCGTGAGTTACTAACAGCTTTGATCTATCTGTATTCTATATCGCATATTCTACATAAGATCCACATAAGTGACTAAGATATGAAACATGGGAAAAAACCCTGCCCATACAGCTGATAGGAATAGTGTTTTATAACAAAAGCTGCTGGGTGAGTTCAGGGCCATGAGCCTTGCCTGGTAACATAACGGTGCTTCCACAGCACATCCCATTTTCACTTGTATGAGACACAAGGTTCTTCGATAGTAACCAGGGAACAGGTTAAAAAAAGAAATTAAAACAGACTAAACCAGACTGTAGATATCCAGGATTCTCCAGCCTGTGCTTTCTACAGGGCTTTTGTCCTTCTTCCATGGAAGCACCAAGCAATGGAGCAAAGGCTGGTCCAGGCTTTTGCAGGGAGCTGGAAGGCTGGACATCAGGGTGCTGGAGGGCTGCTGTCTGAGCTCCTTCCAGATCTTCTTCTACCTCTTTTAGAAACACCAGGCCACAGAAAAGCGGCAGAGCTGCCATTTCCCCTTCTTGGCACTATCACAACGCTATCAGCACAGTATGGATCTCAATCAGAGACAAGGCTGAGCAAAGGAGGTTGCCTTCATGCCTGCCACCTCCTAGCCAAGCAACAGTCCCACAACCACAACTAGAAGGGTGGCGAGGACAGAGGCGCGGGTACGTTTTAAAGGCTCTACCCTACAAAGTGGGATAGACAACAGACCCAACAGACACTGGCCCCACCGGGGCTCTCACAGACATGGAAACAGTAGAGAAAACCCCTGGCATCCATGCATGACTCCCATGGATGAGCCAGCTCACACGTACCAGGCCGAGCCTTGACTCAATCCTGGGAATTTCCTACCCAATCAGTATCTCGTAAGAACTGGCATTAGGGCTTGTCACCGAGATGTGACAAAAGGCAGCGACACAGGGCGCCTGCCCACGCGCGGCCCGGCCGCCACACGTGCAGGCCTCGCCATAGCGACTGCCAAACCGACTGCAACGGCGGCCCGGCAGGAAGCCAGCCACATGGCAAATCTAAATGATATTAATAAAACTTTATAAAAAAATAAAAGTTAAAAGCACAACGTAGCTTTTCAAAGTGTTTCTTAGCGATCGCTACATATGCATAGGTGTTTCATGTCTAGGAGATAGAGGCTTGGGGTAAATTTAATGCAGTATACTTTTCTGGCGAAGATTTCTTTCTCCTCCCTCCTGTAAGCTGTTGATATAAACTGGGACTCATTAAAAACACCTTGTGTTTGATTTTTTAGGAATCTTGAATTTATGTCATTCACCGGATCATTAGAAAGTGATGTAACATCAGCAGCTGATCTGGTCGTGCCTTGCAAAAAACTGAATAATCTTGCATTGGTCAATGGCAGTAAAAGGGCGCTTTGCACCTTCCAGAAGATGCTGAGCATCTCTCCCAGGCCTAAATCCAGAGATAGCATTCCCACAGGACAGATACAAGGATATTAAAAAAGACTTTGATCAAAGAAATATTGCTTCTTTCCTCCTTTCACTAAGCAGATGTGCAACGTGTCTTGGGAAAGAAATAGAAAAATTCCTGAGTGATTTATTTGATGAACCTAGTTTTAACCCAGGTTATTGCATGCCTGATACGGTGATGCGGGTTATTAGTTTCCAGTTGAAAATGACCAGATAGAGGACATATTCACTTCATCAATTTAATACATTTATTGGTTGTCAAGAGAGTCACATCACACAGATATGTAAATCTGTCACTTTGTCTTAAAAGTGTATTTCTCTATTACAATGTTGCTTGATGTATGTTTTAAGGCAGTAAGGCCTTTTAAATATTAAAAAAGAAAAAGAAAAAAAAAGACAAGGGGGAAGATTTGTCTATTCAGTCACAGGATTTAAGACATTAAAAGCAGATGCATCATTTATAAAAGTAGGATTTTATCAAATGCCATTGTAAATGAAAGAATCATATCTACCATATGTAGATATGTGAATTAAAGAAACCTTCTTTCCCAGGAAAATTAACAAACACTTTTGCTAGCATTAAGATGGATTAGTCCAGGAAGCCAGTTACTAGTTGACCACAAATCTAGATTTGCTGTGTCAAAACTGAAATAGAATAGGCTTTTTGTTTACATTATATAGAAAAAGAAATTCTTTTCATTCTGTTTCTATGCCTGATGAAGTAATCCTATCTTTAAAAGAATGCAGTGAACATCAGAACTAAAAGAATTCAAATAAGTTCAGTTCATTTTAACTCTGTTCTTTACCATTAGACACCACATGAAATATTAGTAGCAATAAATATGAAAAATATCAGGAAACTCACCGATCTGTGTTCTTCCCTTCCAAATGTACAAAACGATTTCAAATGTGATGATACTGTATATTTCCAAACCCAAATAAATGCATTATGATACTAATTCTTCACAAGGGCCAATGCTGCAATAACAGCAGGTATTTCCTAACACTTCTGCTGGCTCTGTATTAAGTAAGGCCAGGTTGCTCTAGCACCCTGAAATACTCGCTGAGACCTTCAGGGATTTTTTTGCTGACCATATTTTTATGTGATATGACAGAGCAACATAGCACAAAGATTCACCTGAGCACTAGGTTACAGTGCAAAGCTTGGCTAAAACACATAGCAATTTACCAGCTGGGTGCCCTTGCTGAAAAAGGATGTTGTTAATACACAGGAGAACATGATAATTAATTTATATGCAACCAATTCAAAGTACAGAGAGGTAGGCATGATAGGGGGAATTATAAAGTATGTCAGAAAGGAAACAGAAAGAAGGACGTGGTAAACCACATAATTAAGATTCTGATTTTTAACCTCACTTGTTGAAGGATGTTAGAAACGTAGGACTAGAAAGGAGGAGGTATTTCAGCCTAGCCCAAGGTGTTCTGACCTAAAATTTTAATGTAGTCCATGACAGAAATTGGAACCAGATGAAAAGTGTGGGCCTGGGTTTCAATCTCTCCCACTAAAAATAGAGTTGTTGATATCCAGAGCTTTGGTTCCTGTTCATCTCCAGTGATACTCGCCGAAAGTCTAATGTACACCAGCCTTCAGTTCATCAGGTTACACTATAAAGTCCGCTTCATAATAAGCCACCACTTCGTAAAACACAGTTCATTATCATGGAAAGGGAACGTTAGGGGTAAAAAGGTGCCGAGGTTGAGCTTAGCCTGAGCATGGTTGCTCTGAGGCTCTGCAGGTCAGTCCTGTCCATGCACCATCTTCACCGCACAGAACAGTGTGGCCTCCCTTTCAGGACTTAGCACAAAACAAAACATATTCTTAGACTTGCTCCTATGTCAGTTTTCTGTTCTCTTGGCTTCAGTTGCCACAACAGACATTTTGGGTTCAGAACATATTAGAACGGTCAAGATGAGTTATTCTAGACATTAGAAAAAGAGGTGGGGAAATTGAAGTGTTTTATTATTATTTTGGAAAATCCTTAACAGTAGCTTCTACACTGCAATAAGAATAATTAGTGAAGCCTCAGTTTTTCCTTTTTGTTTTTCTCTTATTGTTGAACTGCTCCTTTTCAGCCCAAACTACCTAAACCATCAAAAGCTTTAAGTATAGCATGCAATCCTGTGCACAGATTTTTTTCTGAATTTTTCCACCCTGTAGATTTGCAAGGACCATAGGATTCAGCTGCAGAATCCTGGAAGTAGCAGTGGCCACATAATCTCTTTTTCCCCTCCTCTTTCCCAAGATAGGAATATGCCTTGTGAATCAGTTGGGTCTATGTGGAAACCCAGCACAATTTTGGTTTCTTCCCAACACTTTAGGGCATGAGAAAAATACAGCACTGCTGTTTCCTTACTTTTTGAGGGGAGGAAGGAGAGGTGAGAAGCTATGTGTGGAGAGGGGGCCATATTTCTCCATCTTTTTAAAAATAAAATTGTGCTTGAAAAAAAAAGCTAAAGCAAATCTTGGTAGGGAAAAAAGGATGGGTGGGAACAGTAGGTCCAGGTGCTTTTCTCCTCTATTGATACCCACAGACTGTGCAGGTCCCTATCAGGCTCATTTAAGAGTAACAGAGATTGGGGCTCTGTGCATATGGGAGACGGTTGATACAGGCTCAGAATATCAGATATTGCCCTGCCTGCCTAGGTCCCATCCCCAATTACATCTGCCTCTCCCTTTCCACCTTGTACACCCACTGTCCAACACCTGGCCCTCCTTGGTCCCCTTCCCTTCTGTCCCGCAGTGCCCTGGTTTTCCCTCAGCTCCAGCCCATATGTACACACACGCCTGCCTGCATGCACCGAGCATCGTAGCAGTAGTAGCTTTTATTACTCTCAGTTCTTTATTAATGCCACATGTGCTGTTGTAAGGTTAAGTTATTAAGTGATATCCAATAATTGTCTCTGCTCTAAAGTGGACGTTTCATTTAACTATACTCATGTGGATCCATTTCAGTATCATTTATCATGACCACATTTTAAGCAACATCTCAATAGGCCATTTCTCTCTTTCCTCTCTTTAACGTAACCAGACTAAAAGGTCCCAGTCAAAAATTAAATACAATTATCTTTAGAACAGCATGAGGGACTGTGAAGTTTGTATGTGCTTTGGAAGTTAAAGATCTCTTTTACAGGGCTATCATCTCAACTGCAGTTAATTTTATTGCATTCATGCACTTGTTGGAAATGCTTCCACCAAGCCATACAATGACCTGTTTAGTTTGCAGGAGAAAATTATGTCATTTGCAAGCCAGCTTTCAGCTGCGATATTTTATAATTGTTTAGATGAAGACCCGATAATCCTCTCCTCCTTCACATAAACTGCAATCCATCTTTAAAACTGTGATAATTCATAAAACCTGCAGCTTAATAAACTAACAAACCCCAGGCCTATGTTATTTTAAGGGCAGTCAATCTTTGATCAGCCAAGCTGAAATGGGTCTGATAAGTGGAGGCCTTACTCACGGGGCGCAGCACTCCAGTTTGTTATTGCTATTTGCTCATCATCCTCGAGTGCAAAATAAGCAGAAGTCTTTCCGAGCTCCTTATCTCTTTTCACTTTCTTCTCTAGATCTCTGTCGCTTTAATCCAGCATGTCTGCTGCTGGTTAACAAGGAAATCCTGTGTCAATTATCGCCAACAACTTCCTGCTGTGAAGCTGTGGGGAATCAAAGCTTTTGAGAGCCTTTTTCACACCAGCGAGTAGTACAGGGCCTAATTAAATGGCCCTCATATCCTGCAGCCTACTGGTGGCCAAACGATAGAGAGCTAATGAATGATAACCTAATTTTTCCAATAATTGTTTTGATCCTTCTGGTCAGTCGTGCCCATTGCGTAGCGGCCCTTAGGGATGAGCAGGGTGTCCAAAGGCAGAACTTGGGAAAGACTGAAATCTGCTTGGGTTATTGTACGCAGGCCTTCGATTATATAAATATATATATTGCATATCAGGAGGGATATTTGTTAAAAATTGCTTTGCTGAAATGTGTTGCCCTCTTTCCTCAATACGAATTGCTTTGGTGACTCTTATACACATGTGGGTTGCAAAATTGTCCTATAAATCCCCCTCATAAATGCTATCGCTACAATATTATTTTTACAGAATCACAGAATAAGGTATCTGCCATCGCTCGTGCACAGCTGCCCTCGTCCCTCCTCCTCTTTTTCTTCTTTTTTTCCCTTCTAAAAGATCATTCTACTAAGAGCTTCATCTCCTGTCCAAACAAAACTGTAGCTCTCATGCTGCTGCTGCTTGACATTAACTACATTTATGTTAAAGTTACACATAAAAGAAATATAAATCTGTGCCTTTTCTCTGCTTTTATGTTTATAAAAGCACCCCAAATCTCTGTAGTGATGCTGATCTGCAGCCAGTCACTTGTCCTGGTCCTGGGTCCTGATTCTGTGCTGGGCTGAGCACCTTGCACACCAATGGCAATATGTGTCTCAGCACCTTTCAGGACTCCATTCAAAAAAAATGCCATGTAACATCACTCAAACAAGGTTACCAGCCATGAAACAACCTTAAGAATAAATAAAATGCCTGGATGGATAACAAGATATTTGCATTTACCCCAATTCTTCATTTCTGAGGGTCCTATCGTAGCGCATGTGCGTGAGGTGACAGACTTAGAGGTACCTTGGGAGCCCTAACTCTGAATTTCCTGACTTTTATGGTTTTACATTACAACTTTAATGTTCCATTAGCATGTTTTTTTGTAGTTAATTTCCTTGGGGAACTTGGGAGGGTTTAGTTCATTTAAAAAAAAACAAGAAAAAAAAAGGTAAAAGCATAGGTTTGGAAAAGGGTGGTCAAATCCATCTGGCAGCCTTGAAATATTTAGAAAAATTGGAGGTTTTTGCTTTTTATTTCCTCAAGAGGAGCAAATAGAAAATGCCTGCCAGAGGCACACATACCTGCTTTCAAGTGCTGAGAAGCTCCAGGTCCATCCTCAATCCACCCTCATTCTAAAATCAGAGCTCTGGCTGAGGTTACTGGATATAAGATCCTGTGTTAGCATCTTTATTTTTTATTTATTTTTATTTTTATTTAGGAAAGAAAGAAATACAGAGGCAGCCTACATATGTGTTTGACAACAAAGCTTTTAAGTTTGGGAAGCTCCATTTTTCCATGAATATTGTATTGTATTGTATGGTATTGTATTGTAGTGTATGGATATTGTATTGTATTGTATGGTATTGTATTACCATAGCAATATTAAATATGCTTTCTTTGCCTCACTACATTTAATATTTATCTATAGGACCGTGCCTGTAAAATGCCTGAAGTTTCACTCTGCTCGCATTCAGCTCTTGCATCTAGGGGCTTGTGAACCAAGACAGGGTAAAAGGTTGTGGGAAGAGAAGCAGCAGGCAATGCAGAAACAGGCACTTTGATGCATGTTGGGTTGCATGGCAGAACATAACTTTACTTCAGGAAATTAAAATCTTCAGGGAGATGGCAGGTAACATAGGAGCAAGGCATCAGTTCTGGAGACATGGATTTCACTGTGGTCATGCAAATGAACGAAAGACCTGCCTTGCTTTTCATATTTATTGAATAAGTGCAGGGCAGGGGCAAAAGAGGTAAGAAGATGTTGCAAAGGACAGAAGACATCTCCAAGTTGGGCAACTGGTGTTCACTGGTCACTGCAGCTTCTGTGCATGGGCTCTGACCATGGGATCTTGGGGTGCGCAAACATGAGCATCCCTGCATTTAAGAAGCATCTCCTCCTTTGGTCTATAAATGCTATGAGTCAAGCCTCCGCTTATTTTTTTTTTAATTTTAATAACAATTTCTGAAATCTTTCTATTTTGTCCTACATTAGAGGCTTTTAACTTTTAAAATTCTGGCTCTATTGGTTGCAGACTAAGTTAAATTTTTAATGGAACTTGGAAGTCTCACATAATCACATGACTCCAGGGGCAGTGGATTTAAGAAAAACACCTGCGAAACACTGATTAAAGTTATCAAGAGCCAAGGAACAGTCTTCTCCCCTAGATAAAGAATGATAAAGTTTCTCTAAGAATATGGATGAAGCAATGTTTTCTTTCCCTCTTTTCCATGCTAGCTCTCGGATGCCTTTGCCTTGGCTGTCGTTACCGCATACGACAGCGTTGGCTCCAGATAGTATTTTCCCCAGCATGAATGATTCACTCGCATCCCTGCTCTGTGTCCTGCCGTTAGTGGGACTCCTGCCGTCAGTTAAAAAAAAAAAAAAAGCAAGAATTTAAGCAGCAGAGGCAAGTTTTTAAGGCCGCAAGTGAGCAGAGCATCTCAGCAGCTGCCTGTTATGCAAGTGCCTCCTCTCTGGACCCCAATTTTATGTCAAAAGCTTCAAATGAGCCTTGGAGCCTTGCTGAGGAGAGGAATTCCACCCGTTGCTCCAGTTCTCCGTCCGTGTCCTTGATGGTTGTTGAAACCATGAGCATTCATTACCTCCCTGAATCCATGTTTTATTTGCTGGTTTTGGAGGTAATTAAATAGCTTTGGAGGGCACTTAAGAGTAATGCCCCTATCTATGCACTGTGACATCTCACTAGGCATGCGATTCAGTTAATTTTTATGAACATTCTTATATATCTACATGGCTAAATATGTTTTCCTTTGAATGAAATTTAAGCAAAAAATCTTGACTTCAGTGTCTGATTAATTATAGTTGGTATCAAATCTGAGAGCGCTTTTATTTTTGTGCATTTTTCACCACCTCAAAAAAAAATATTACCCTTAGCTATTAATAGTGCTAGTGGATATTTGCTAACAGACGACATATAGCAACGATGCTAAAAGGAAATAGATTTTAAGCAGTCATTCTCCACTTCCTCCCAAGGTGCCAAAAACATTTTAGGGCTTAGAAATCGTGGACCATATTTTACTTTCAGCTCCAACAGTATAAATTTAATATCCTGCATAAAACAGAATTTGATCTATCCTTTTTAAACTTCCAAATATATTTCTTAATAACAAAATTTACTTTCAAATCTTGTGGAGAATTTTCCATGACAATGTAATGTGCTAAACATCTTCAAGGACTGGATAATAACTTTATATGAGAATATTTTCACTTGTTTTCATCCTGGGTCTAACTTATTTCTTTTATTAAAAATGATAAAGACTTGGTCTTGCTTCCATTTTAAGCCTGAATGCACCAGCTCTGATACAAATTTATTAATTTTTTTTTTATCCTCGTCTGCTTCTCAGATGGAAACAGGGAATATTTGCTGCTATTCGCACCATATACCAAACTATGAATATTATTTCAGTTATGATTTCCTATGTGTCTGTACTAAGGAAAGAGTGGAAATAAAGGACAAAACCAATAAAGATTCAAAACCAAAAGCATATGTATAGGAGAGTAATACACAAAACAAAACAGGGGCTGTTAAACAGATGACTCCACTGAAATGTAAAATATTTCCCAAGTTTTGGCAGCTTTTAAATACTAGAGTTTTTACATTTAATCTATTAATCATTTGAAGGGACTTTTTTTAGTTAGTCAAAAGACTAAATTCTCCACAAATCCTGTATTGGTTGTGTGCATATAACTCCAACAATAACTAGGTTGACAAATAAGCTGAAAAAACAGGGAAGAGGCAATAGATTAAAAAAGGAGCAGTGACACAGTGACCAATGCGCATCAGAAAAAAATGATAGATTCTTAGGCAAATGGCAATAAAATAGACTATAAAAGTCAGGAAACAGACTGGCTGAGTGTCTAGAAAACGTCAAGGATGAAAAAAAATGATTTTGATGGAAAGTTTTTCAGACAACATTAATTGCTTCACCATTGAATTGAATCAAATAATGGAAAAAGAAAAAAAAAAAAAGAAAAAAGTCCACAATAAGCAGATCCCTGTAGACCACAAACAGACCAACCTTCCAATAGCAAGTAAAAAACTTCTCTCTTATGTTCCACGTTAGCACCCTTCTTTGAGAAAGCTCCAGAATTGACATAACTTGTTATTCCACTTAAACCAAAAACAATAAAAATGATCTGCATACTAAACAACAGTTGCAGTTTAGACATAAAAGTCACTCAAAGAACTGTAAAAATACCTTTGCCCATAGCAATATGCTATTCATTTAGTTGCCTGGAGAGTATCACTCATGAGTCCTTTAAGTACTGTCACAACAAATCACTGCAAATTGATGAATACACAATCCAGGATCCCAAACAACAAACTATTACAAACTATCTATGTGTGAAAAGACTGCTGGAAATTCCTCTAAATCTCTTTAAATAGCTTTGAGTGAGACTGGTTGAGGGCCAGATGCCCACCAGAGACAAATCCTCACAGATTTTTGGCTTCACTATAGCCATGATTTTATACTCAGCAAAGATCACGCCTTTCAGGAGATGTTGAGGCCTCAGTTTTGCTCTCTCTGACAAGGAGACTGGGTTTCTCTTGGCCCAAACTGCCTATGTGCAAGAGTAATAATGCTATAAATACATGAAGCTTTAAAAAATGGGTAAAATTTAGTGGTGGTTCCTAGATAGCTCTTATGGAGGAAAAGCCTAGAAATTAAAAGATAATCTAAATTGGCCTGGGCAATATGATCTCACCACTGAGTTTACATTTAGATTTTTTTGTCCCTCTATAGAGGCTTATAATTTATACAGAGCATCTCCGAGCTCTCCAGGTTAAGGGCAGAGGGGCCAATACACTTATGTGTATTACAAACACGTGGCATTTTCCTGACCTGCTCTGGCTGGAAATACATGCTGAGGTGTAGGTAAGGGTGGGGGGAAGCCTTGGAAATCTTGAAAGGGTGAGTTTTCATATTTATTTAGGATTTTCACACTACGCTTCATTTTCCTTGTGCCAAGCCAAGTGACCTGATCTCTAAAGCATCCGCTTGAAATTATTTAATTTGCATATAATGGCCGATTAAACTGTGGAGATGAGGGTTATTCAGACTAAAAACAAACCGACCGCGTCAATCTTTAGGTTTAGCCTGTTAGGTTAGTCTGTTTTCTTAACTATCTCTGGAAAGCTGATGCTTTGCACATTTGGGTATCAAAATAAATTTGCTAAAGTTGCTGAACTGAAATGAGGGCAGGGATGACTGACACGGAAGGGATGGCTCTGGTGCAGTGAAATAGAGATTCCTGCTGCTGATTGTTAGAAATACTTCAGGAAAGTAGGCAGGCACAGGTAAGGGATTGCTTTTATTTTGAAGACATGTGGCTGGACACTGATAACCTTACACTCAGAACGGGACCCAATTTACTGAACTTCGTAGATCTACTCTTTTGAGTAATTTAAGCAAAACCTGGTCCTTGAAAAGCACTCTGCAACCCTAGAAATGAAATTGGGGATTTTAGGGCAGGGTGATTCAGCAGAGTGCTCGGGAGTTTGGGAACAGCAGGTGTTTTCCCTCTGATTTGCAGCATATTTGCATCTCCCTGCAAAGAGATGAGAGTGGGGTAAAGCTTTTCACAAGGAGGTGTCTTTATGGCATGGAAACTTTTGAAGTACAATAATTTTTTTTTTCTCCTTCTTTCTAACCAAAAAACAAAAATATAAGCATGAGGATATTACCGGGGATATCTAGGGATTCTGAAAATATACAGAGCCTTTGCACTTATAGCAAAAGAGAGCATCTTAAACCATGAGCATCAGTGATTCTCCCCCTTCTCCCACTTCTGTCTTTTTTTCCTTTTTTTTCCTAAAGCAAACTGATTATCAAAGCTAAGTCAGTGAGCCTAATGCTCTCCAGTGTGTGAGAGATGCTAAACTCAACAGACACTCTGCTTAGTTAACTGCGAACATCAAATCTTTCTCTCCAGGAATAACTGTTCCAAATGTCAATAGCTGTTTTAGCCATGTTTGATAGGAAAAGCAGTGTCTGAGATGGCGCTTCGCAGGCCCTAGCTATAAATGAGGATTACTAACAATTTTTATGCATTTGGTTATAAACTGAGACCGACTGTGAAGTGACACTGACATGTAACAGCAAAAAAACCCCGACAAAAATCAAATACTTTTCTATGCCAATTGTGCACAAAGAGTTGGATCTAAGCATTATTACAGCAGAGCCTTTCATGTTGCTATAGCCATGGATATGTTTGCATTTCCATAATAAAACCTATTTTCAGGGGGTTTATAACTCGGCTGTAAGAAATTTACTCTATGCTCCAACTTGGCATAACAAGGTATCAGCCGGAGAGCTGCAGCCCTCAAGCTTTAAAATTCCATCTCCGCTGCAGGAAGAATGGGTTTTGTTTGCTTACAGGAACTTGAAGGTGTTCAGTGAAATTCATTGTGCAAAGCGGAATGCGACTAGCAGGGTTTGCATGAGGGAGCTGCAGATCCCAGATGCCGTGGACCAATTCCATTTGCAAATGTGCATCCGCCCGTGGAAGTCCTGCCTGGAAATGGATGCCTCTGGAAGCAAGCACGGAGTTGGGTGAATGTAGCTGTGGGTTCTAGGCGTTTATCTCAAAATAATCACCAAACCCACTCGTATATACACATGGTAATACACTCCAGCTTGTATCTAGTGCAAGCCACTGCAGAAGTTAGCAATTATTAGTAGCATCCAGCAATAGTTATGTGTATAAGTGCCAGCCAGGTCGGTGCTGATTCTCCTGCCTGAGCCGTAGGGTTATGCTCCCTTTGGACACACAGACTTCCCTACGGTTTAGCAGTGGGATAGATATTTCCTAAGCAGAATAGTAAGTGGAGCTCCCCAAGCAGGAGGGTGGGAAGGACTCGCTCTTGCTGGAGCACCTGGTACATCAAGGTCTTGGGTGCACAGCTCCCTTTCCTGGTACCTATAACGTGGAGGTGCTTCTCCCTCTGGCTGATTTAAGGAGCGAGTGGGGGAAGGCGGCTGGAGAGCAGACAGATCTTTGCAAGCTGCAAAGTTACTCTATCTGCAAGGCGCACACAGAGCCAGAACCGTGGGGAACGCAGGCTGGAAGCAATCTGCAGAGCGCGTTTGCCTGGAGCTACGCTGCCTTTGAACACAGGGATGCCGTGAGCAGCGCCGGGAAGGGGGCCCGCGGCTACACCTGCCGGGCAGGTAGAGCCCCTTCCCCTCCTGGTCCATCCCCTTATCCCCATCCCACGCCGGGATGCAAGTCAGATCCTGACCAAAATATCCACGAGAGGAGGAGCACAGCTATGCTGGGGGCAAAGCAACACACTAATTCAAGAATAAACACCCAGAAATGCGGCCAAATGCTGCTCACAATACTTGTAATTGCCCTTAAATGCACACTCCTTCGTTTATTTTTAAGCTGCAGGCTCACTCGGTGTGCATATGTTTTTGCAAATGTAATTTGAAAGGCTCCTGCACAAGATAAATTTCCCTAGCAAGATGCGATACGGAATTCATGTCAGGTATAGGAGGCTAGCAAAGCAAATGCTGATTTGGATCTTTTGTGCTGTAAGTATGGAATGTGCAAAATAATTATAAGTCTTATAGTAACAAAACTGCCCATTTAGGAGAGAAATGCAGCTAAAAAATATTATTTGATATTCTGATTGTGTCACAAACAGCTTAAAACCTGCTGGGCCAAATTTGCTCATGCAATAACTTTGTTTGAATAAGGAGCATAAATTTCTCCTGTATATTTAAATGTTTTCTATGCTGTAAATAATACTCAGAGAAATTTAAATCCAGTGAGTATTCCCTAAAGTAGCTCAAAAAATGAACCTAACATTTGATTCCAACTCATATTTTAGCTTTTACTTTGGCTTACGCTTATTCAGAGTCTAAGTAAAATGTAGAATTTATGTCAAGATGAATTTTAATGTAAGTCCTTTTTAAGAGCAAAAAATTAGTAGTGTTATTTCCCCAGTGAGCAAAGTAATCACAGTATATGCGCTTATTGCAATTAATTTGAAACATATCCAGTCAACTTTTATGAACTTCTATGACTCCAGCACCTTTATAGGTTTTTTTTTTAAGTGGTGCACATCACTTTTGATTTTTAGTGAAGATTTCTTAAAATATTAATGACAGATTTCCCCCCCTACTCTCAGAGAGAGCTTGGCCTCCTGTTTGGCCTTTACTTACATGCACTAACTAGCAGGTGTTAGCTCATATTATATTAAATAGGACTTTACTTTGAGACAAACAAGATCTTTTAGGAGTGCTGTGATACAAAAAAAATATTTTTAAGTATGTCACATCCGTGTCTACCTACAGGGCTGAACCATGCCCAGCAGTGTGTAGTTTAAAGCATTGCTTTCAGCCAGGAGACCTTTTCTCATGGTTGACATCTTCTCTACTTTGCCTGAACTAAATTCTATTTCAGTAGTTTGGAAAAGAAAAAAATAAAAGTATTTCTACCCCATCTTCTCATTCCCATGACCAATCTTCTCCTTTACCGTTTCATTGACTCTGGGCTCCACTTCACCCAGGCTCGGTTAGCAGAAGAGCTGGCCTAAGGGGCAGTGTTCTTCCCACCTTTCCTTTTCTCAGCAGAATAAACAGCTTGAAGGAGGTTGGATCCCACCTTTGCTCACACGTGGCTTGCTCCCTGCAGAAGAGAGGTTTTTCAGCGTGCACGAGCTTTGCCAAGCAGTCCTAGCAACAACCATAAACTGGCTACATCTGCGTTTAAATGCTTTTGCTGTGACTTATAGGAGGAAGGGGGGTACTGCCCCATGTGAAAATGTACTTCCCAGGAATAAGAAATGAAAACCTGTAAGTAAAGGCAGTGGGAGTTAACACTTACCAGCTGGAAACGAGAGGGAGAGCAAAGAGCAGCAGGTTATAGTCGAAAGCTGCCTTGGCTTGTCTCTGTGCAATTTAAAGAATCAGTCCCCAAAAGGCATGCCGGGAAAGAAAAATCTGTTAGAGGACAACTTTGAGCAGGGAGAGCTAATGGAGACCAGGCAAAGAGGAAGGCACCTCCTGACCTCAGAGGCTTTGCTGTGTAATGAACCTGCAATGCCAACCGTGCCAAGCAAGACCCAGCCTAGGGAGGCTTTGACCGCATTGAAATAGTCCTGTTTGATTTTTGGAGTACTTCAAGAGCTTCGAACAAGTATCATCTGATTTCCTAATAGTCTTAGAATGTAAATGAAATACCTCAAACACTAACACTGAGAAATATATATAATTTGTGCTAGTGGTAATGTATACTTGAGCAGGGCCTGGTAGCACTTGGCTTGTGGCAAGGGTTAGTGCCATGGTCACCTCACAGAGCCAGCTGGCAGCTATATGGACCTATAGGACCCAACTATAGGACCCTGACTGCATCCCTGAAAGTGCCTCCATTCCAGGGGCTTGCCTACATCCACCAACACTCGGCAGCATTAAAGATTTTTGCTAGAATTTTTTTCAAGAATTGCAACATTCAAGAGTCACTGCGAATTCCTGCCCCTACAAGGTGTCCAAAGGGATAGCGGAGTTGCCCCCAACAAATGTATAGCAAGAAACCATTCCTCTGTTGGAAACAGTTTTAATGCACTGTCAATAATATGTTTGTTTATTGCTTTTCCCATTTTTATTTTTTTTCTATTAGATTTTCAAGTGATTTAGTTTTCGTTTCTGAAAACCTGTGACACGTAATAAATAAAAATAAAATAAAAATAAAAATAAAAATAAAAATAAAAATAAAAATAAAAATAAAAATAAAAATAAAAATAA
>JAVCKT010022462.1:0-27015 GCA_032273925.1 Rhynchotus rufescens
GTATGAGAACTGAAAAATAATTTAAAAAAAAGATGTAGCTACTCCAAAAATAGTAGAAGACAGTTGCTCAACTGTCAGAGTAATCAAGCTGATGCACACAAGTGATTTCTGAAATGATTGATTTTATTTACCAGTAACTCTCACAGTTGCATTAATTTCATGGTTTTGGTTTTTTAAGCAAGACCATAGGTTTTTAGGAAGAACATGGCTTTCTTGACCAAAAAACAACAGCAAGAAATATATGTATTCCAGAAAGTCTGAATGTTTATGTCTGCCTATGTCTGTGTGTGTGTGTGTCAGAAGTGAATTACAGAGATATCCAACTCACAGAGACCCCCATTGAATTTTTTGCTGCACTAACATCAAACAGAAGATGTCGAAGGCAGGATTAACTGAGATCCAAACAGATGGGGAGTGTTCAGGGAAGCAATGAGGCAGGATCAATCAGCCTGACAGCCAGTGTCTCCATTTCTAGTTACTGCCTGATGTGAGGAGAGGAAGAGGAGGAGGTAGCTTTGTGGAGGTTTGCAGAAAGCTCCTCACAAGCTGGAGGCAGAGCACATGAAAGAACACAAAACACGTTCCTGAGAATGTAACAAATGGCCAGTGAGGGATGTAATTATAAGCTAAATTTTCCATACGAGAAGATTGAACTTTTCTATACAGAATAGACAAGTTGACAATTTGAGCGAGGTCTCTTCCTTGCCTCTTTCTCCATCAAGGTGTGACGGGCATGAAAAGGATTGAAATCAAAGGCAGCTTCTATTAGATGTGAAATAAAAGCAGAATATTGTAGAGAATCATAAGAAAACAGTAAGATGGTAAAAATACCAGATGTATATGTGATGTAAAATCTGTGCTTGTATCCATACAATAAGGGTGTTGTACCAATGGAAACCTGACCCAGGCAGGTAGATAAAAGACTGATCTCTGAGATGCTATGTATATTTACAAGATTTAAACAACGTGTTTATGAAGACTGGGAGAGAGTTTTAAGATGATGCCAGATTAATGGGCCTGTTAAGAGTAAGATGATTTGGTATCCATAGCACTTGAAAAGTAAGGAGCAAAAGACTTTAAATGCTAATTAAGTCAAACTAAACACAGCTAGACTATGAGACCACCATGAAGAGATGTTAGAGACGGGTTTATTTTGGAGAGGAGGAAACCAATCTGAGTTAAAGAGGTGGGTCAGCACTGGGATGGTAGCTGAATATACGGCCAAACTGCCAGCAGATTAGTGGAAAAAAAAGGAAAAAAGGACCTGCTGAGGCTGCTTTGAACACCACTGGTACTTGAAGGGCAGCAGGAGTGATGAGTAAGGACACATGCTGAGAGTGATTTAGAGAGGCAAGCAAAGGTTATTGTTATTTCATTGCAGGAGTATCAAGACAATCTCGTAAAGTCAACTCGGACTCTCTGAAATGTTTATCTGAAAAGTCAGTTTGAACTCAGGTTTCCTGAGTCCTGTGACTGGACATGTGCTGGCAAACAGTGCACTAGCTCCTGAATTTCTGTCGTACAGAGAGGGTAGGGAACTGCTACAGCATGAGGAAAAGGTTAAAAAAAAAAAAAGAAAAAGCAGTGAAA
Organism: Rhynchotus rufescens; assembly: GCA_032273925.1. Lineage (NCBI taxonomy): Eukaryota > Metazoa > Chordata > Aves > Tinamiformes > Tinamidae > Rhynchotus > Rhynchotus rufescens. Next base: position 1,591 of record JAVCKT010022462.1, read on the forward strand.
GAAAAGTAGAGGACAGAAAGCAGGAGATGAAAGAAAACAAAGGTGAAATCTTCCTCTTTCTCATCTTTCCCTCATTCTTATTTTTTTTCTTTTAGGTTGCTATGATTAATAAAACTTACATTATGAGCAGAGGGTTGCATTTGCTTAGGAGGAGGGAACTGCTGTGATCCAGACCACGATTTAAATAAAAGTCCTGGGCTGAAATCTCTCCAACAGGGGAGTTAAGGTGAATGTGGCATGAGCAACACCCTGTCAGTAGCCCCTGCCCCAAGGAGGTGCAGATGTGGGTATCCAGAGGAGGATGCAGAGACCCAGACTGGGCCCAGCTGCTCTGCCTCGCAGCAGCGAGAGGTGCAGGTTGTGTCTGAGCAAACAGAGCGCTGGCTCTGCTGGCAATGGGTGCAAACACATATTCTAAAAGCAAAAACAAAAGTGTATTTGGGTAGGGAAGTGGACATGGAGGAGACACAGAAAGAGAAGTGCCACGGTGCTGCTGGGACGGATATGTGCCATCATTCAGTCCCTCTCCATCTTTCGCTATCTCTGTTCTCTGTTTACAGTCTTGTTTGTGCTAAAAAAAGCTCTTAAATTTTTGTGTGACCTAAGTCTTTCTTATCAGTGTTTTCTGCTGGTCTTGCTGTGCTTTCAACTTTTTTTCTTTGTGCCAGTTCAGATGTGTCTGTTTTCTTTGAGAGCTTTTCAACCACGCTTCTTGCACCAAGTACCTACATCTCTGCCAGTAATAAAAATATCCTATTGTAAGGAATATATAACAGCAGAGCAAGTAAACATTATGTAGGATGAATAAGTCATGAACATCATCACTTACCTCACAAATATGTATTCTCACTCATTTAGTTATAGTTTGGCATATTGACTAGTGCTCCAATACTGTGTGAATGAGTTTCTGACCAGCTTGTATTTCTCACACAAGAGGGTCTTTTCTATTTACTGCAGCATCAGCACTGTAATTATTTCATGGGATTCCTTGCATTTATATTTCCTCTTCAATTCCTGAATATAAATGCCGACTCAAGTGAAAATGCTTCAGTAAGTGATAAAAGCAGCTTTAGGTGTCCCAGATCTATCAGACTGCAGCCACCTCCTGCAATGCTGCTGCATAAGAAAAGACTTAATTTCTTATTCAAGTCCTGCCTTCTAAGTCAGTCCTCTGGCATAGGTAACCCTGTTTTTTAAATTGGTTCCTGCCAGAAAACAGTATTTGAGAACACGCAAAGGGTTTGAATGACTGAGTCACAGTCCAAGGAGACTTTCCCTCTCCTGTCATGATTAAATGCCTCCCTTATCTGAAAGACTCAAATTAGTTAAATCAGAGAAGAATGTTAAAGGTACCTCTTATCCCAGAGCATTTCCCTGGCTAATGTGTTTGTTCTGAAGCGTCTGTAAATAGAGGCAAAGGAGCCCAAAGGCGGGATGCAGGTGCCCAGAGAAGTTAATAGGGAGGGAAAGGCCTGTGCACCTCATGGATCCCACCTTTTTCTGCAGCTCCAGACCACATGTGGTTTACAGGGATCTAAGCAAGACCACTGCACTGATAGCAAGTGATAGCACAGCAGTCTATGTTCAGATGTATTTTCCTGTTACTTTGTCCAGCTATTCAGCTGCATGGATTGGTGTGTGATTGATCACAAGTAACAGATGCCCCAGTGCTGGTTTCCTGCTTGCAGGACGGAGTCGGCCCTTGCAGACTAGTTGAAGCTGTTTCTGCTGACCTGCGGTGGAAGCAGTGGTGTTTGCTTTTAATGCCTGGCATTTTGAACCGAAAGTGAATTTCATTCAGGAATTTTTGCAAAATTAAAATCTTAAATTAACTGAGATTTGCAGACCTAAAGTGTTCGGAAACAAATATTTTTAGGAGTGTTCCAGAACGTGCATGTGGCTTTTTGCTGAGGTTCATTTCAGTTCTTCTTCTGTATTACAGAAATGAGATGTGTTTAGCTACACGGAGCCAGTTCCTTCAAAAGAGACAGCCTTGGGTGGTTGTATTATCAAACAAAAAAATCTTGGCAAAAACTTACATTCTTAACCCAGCCAGATATTTTGTACCCAGAGCATTGTCCTCCTGCAAAACATTTGTGCGTAGCATAAGAAAATTGCAGATTCCAAAACCCTTTTCATTGCAGCTTTAATTTAATTTTGAGTTTGCATGCCCAATAGTATTTTTAATATGCATTTCTGGAATTTGTGGTTTGAACTTGAGAAAAATATTAAGTTTTATACAGGGAACATGTGTTTGGATCTAGGCTTATTTTGACTGAACACAATGATTTGTCAAGATACTTTCTCTTTGCTATGGAAATGAAGGCCTGTGCTTTCTAATTAATATTACTGGCTTGGATGTCCATACAGTTTTTCGATGTTATATGTGCATACTTACAACAAATTGTCACTAGGAAAGGTATATATTAAGAAAGAGGGACCTTATTCAGTAGGAAGCTTCTGGAGTTTGAGGTCTTCATGTAAAAATCTTCATGGAATGGAGTGGAGTAGTTTGTTCTGGTGACAGGACTAGGAGTGGAATAGAGCCTGCAAAAGGAATAAACACTGTTATTTCTCTGTCACCTTGAGGTGCAGGACCACAGTATTTGGTTTTGCCAACCTTCATGTTCATCATCTCTGCACTTAGTTCTTTAACCTTGTTACACTGCTTACAGCAATTATGACATGAATTACTTTAATATTTGAGCAAGTAACAATTTGAGCTGACCTTTTTAGGTAAATATTTAGATCTTACTCAAACTCCACATGGTATCTGTAATTAGGCAGTGGGCTTTTTTATCCTCTTAAGGTTAATGCTGTGTTTTATGCAGGTAGTAAGAAGTGTAACATGGGAGAGAAGAGTAGTATAGGGAAGTGGATAAAGAGAGAATCATTGTAAGGTCTGGTGTGTTGCTTTAATTGCTCAGGTAGCCTAAATCAAGACTGCTAAATGTAGCACTAGCATTGCAGGATTTGCAGAGTTGTAGTATGAGAGTTATCTGTTCCATCGTGTGAATGGAAGTGGCTAGGAGAGATGATTAAGAGAGTAATAAACTCATGGTGCACAAGTCCCCAGCTCAGTAAAGCATCTGTCTGAGGCTTTCGGTACAGATTTCGGACTCCCGAGGAGGTCAAGAGCTGTGTCCTGGGGAGCAGCGTTTAACTAGCCACTGGAGACTAAATATAGGGTGGCCACGATGAGGAGCAGAGGAATCAAAAGATCGAAGAGAGCGGCCGCTGTGTGAGAGCTGCCCCCAGGCCGGAGCGGCCGCTGCGGAGCCAGCGCTGCCGAAAACCCACACGGCTGGAAGGAGAAAACCCACACGGATGGAGGGAGAGGAGGCAGAGAGGCTACAAAAGAACAAGCTGAGCCGTTCCCCCTGCCAAGCACTTCAGTGCTTCATACACGAAGGCGTGCGGTGGTGTAAGCGGAGCGATTGCTCCGGCTCGGCTGACCCGGAGCCTGGGCAAGGCCCCGTCCCTGCCGTGTGTTTTGTTGGGAAGGAGGCAGAGCGAGCAAACAGCAAGGTCGTCGTGCTGTCAGAAACGCTTTGGAGGGAACTAATGGAAAGGATTAACTTCGTGTTTGTCGTGTTATTGAGTCTAAACTGAAGTGGAATGTTTGTACCATTTTAATGATAATTAGGGGGAAAAAAAAGAGAAAGGATTTTGTTTGGGCTAAAATCTTACCTACTAGTCATAGAAATACTGAAAACTTTAAAGGGAAATGAGCTATAAATGATCTGCTACTATAGTGAACCTGATTTATTTGCATTGGTCCAGTTGTGAGGGATCGTTCTTTGCACTGATGAAAAAACATTATTTATGATTCTTTCCATTGCTGACCTCAGGCAGGGATTCTCACATGTTTAGACTAGACCCCTCCTGCTAGATCATAATTTACCCCTCACTCCTTAAAGCTCTAAGCACATGTGTATCCAAACTATGTATCTACTCAAATAGTGCCCATCCGCTCTGGGAAAGGAATGAAAAAGAATGGCAGAGACAAAATCAGACCTCGTGGGAAGCTCCTGTAGATTTCCATATCCCTGGAAACGTTCATTATTTTTAACCTGACATTTTTCCCCTCTGGTCTCCTGTTCAAAGCTGTGGGAACATAACCAGTGACTCGTGAATGTTTCGGAGATAGAACGGGCAGCTAAAAATAACACTTTCTGTCATTTTACAGGTGAATCGCCCTCACCCTGGTGATCATCCTCTTCTCATTATCTATATGATTGGTGGAGTGACAGTCTCTGAGGTCAAAATGGTGAAGGACCTGGTAGCAGCACGCAAACCTGGTACCCAGGTAAAAAGAGCTCTAAATATACAGTTCCTATATGAACAAAACTAAGAAAATTCATCAGATAAAGTTGGATGTGGCTTTGGTACCAAATCTACACCAAGCTGCAACCATATGGGTGGTAATGGTGTTAGGAATTTGCTGTGAAATATCCATCGGTAACAAGTGTTCAGACTCAAGGGTCTGTTTCTTCACATGTTGGAGTCAGCACTTAAACTTCAAACTGATGTTGGAGGCTTGGCCTTCAGGACAGATTAGCATTATTCTGAAGGAGATCTCATAATGTCTCAATAGATGCATGTGTTGGAGTTCTTTCTAAACAGAGACATTTGCTGTCCAAGAGACTAAAGCTCCTGAGTAGAGCATCTACCAGGCATAGTGCAAGGATGCTCAGAAGGAGCCTCCCAAGGATCTGGGTGCCAATTAGTGACCTGTCAGTGGTGATGGACCAGACTATTAAAAAGACTGTGTTCATCTTAGGATGCCCAAAATAGCATACTTCAGCTGAGGCTGAAGGGTAGAGTTTGCCAAGCAAGCTGTGCTTTTGAACCCTCACAAGACTGCCCCGATTACCCCTTTGCCCTCTCATTCCACTGCACTGATAAGTGACTTGCACCTTTCCTCTCATGTCTTGACAAACAAGATCCATGTCTGGATACCCTGAACACTGAACCTCAGGCCATTTTCCTTTTGTTTCACTTCCAAGATTAAAATGCCAGCTGCTCCCTGCTTTCAGGAGACTGGGTGCAGCCGCTGAGAGGTCAGCCCCATTGGACACCCTTCCCACAGCAGCAAAACCAGCCTCTGTTCCCAAGAAGACTCTGGGCAAGACAATTCAGATGCAAGCAGCAGGCAACATCTCACCAGGGTTTCTCAGAGGTTTTCTGAAAAATCCCCATCCCTAGGAGGAGGATGGATGGGCCACAGCAGCACCTAAGATGTTAGAAAGTGTTGATTGTGAAGGAATGTGTACAAGAGCAACCAGGTGTCTGCTGGGTAGTGCAAATGTGAAGAGTAATCCAAAAACTGCAGAAAGATGCAAGAAGTGCTGGGTAACCAGCTGCCTCATACACATCAGTGTGGTTTCCAAGGTGGCTTGTAAACATCTTGTTTTCAGCTCCTGTGGAATTCAGTTGTAATTAGTGAGAAATAACTAGCAAGATGCAGCCAACCAACCTGAGCAACCCCCAGGTTTCACATGTGCTTTCTACCTTTTCCTTTTTCTCTGCAAAGCAGTCTCAAGGCATGTTTTATAAGACTGAATACTAGTTTTAACCGTTTTTTTTTTTATCTGACAACACACTTCTCCCCAATTAGCCTATTGCTAATCTCCCCAACACAGTGAATAAAATTCTTCCCTGTCTTGAACAGGGCTTGAGCTGTGACACACTGATGGACAAGTTAATCCGCTCCTTAAATGTATTAATATGCCTTGAAAGATAAGCACTGAGTTAACAAGCGAGTTGGTTGAAAACTATGCAGTAAGGCTTTTGACTAACTATCCAGGGGGAATTGAGGCTTGGCAGGGGTGACACAGGATCTGGTGTTGCTTTGCTTTGGCTTAACCCTGGTGGCAGGTCACCCTCTGAGGCAGATTCCTAAAGAATTTTAAGCTTTTACTGCATTTTGCCCTTTGTCCACATGTGCCATGGTAGAGGTGAAAAGACTTTAGGGGAGAGTCTAGGGGAGGAAGAAAGAAAAAAAAAGAAGTGGTTGTTTAAGTAAGTCTCTCGTATAAAAATGTTTATGAGTTAGCTGGATTTACCTGGATTTCTGCACTACAGCTTGTGAATATGTGCCACCTGTTCGGGATTAATCTCTTTTCAAGAAGCCAGGCATTTGTCTAACCCGAGCCAGAGGGGAACAGAGCTGCTATTTTGTGGTGCTCAGGCAATCAGCTTCAGGCATCGGGGCAGGAGGGAAGCGCTGGCCCCACAGCTCCAACTCAAACAACTCCCTGGCATTGGCAGTCATGCCTGGCTCTGGAGAAGCAGAAAGGTGTGTGGGTGCAAAAGCAAAGAACTGAGTAAGGTAACAGGAAAACTACCAGGATGCACTGATTATTCCAGCATTTGCTTCTGGCCCCCATCGCTCAGCTGGCCACCTGAGCAGCATCCCCTATGTAGAGCATGCAAGGCAGGCACGAAGTATTGCATAAGCAGAAGGTCTGCAAAGGCAATTTACTGTCCTGAGGAGCTTTACCTGAAAAAAATATGCCATTTCTTTCCTGGACAGTTCACCCATTCTCTGTAAAAGTGAGAGGACAAACAGTCACATTTATCTCCACGTGGAACCCTCGCAGGTAGCAGGGGGCAAGGAGAGAAGTCCCACACTATTTGGCTTTATCACTGCTCCTGAGTTAAAGTTGTGGTTCTCATTTTTCTGCCTGGGCTTGTTATCAGTTGCCCAAATCCCCTCATAGTTTAATGGTAGGACTCCAAGATGAAATTGCTTTTATCTGGCAGTGATTGCTGTTGTTATTTGGCTTGTAGACCAGAAGCCTGGGCATTGTGTCCCCTCATGTTTTTCAGAATGAAGCTGGGTGTTGAGGAGATGAGCACATACTGTGTTATACATTCTTACATAACATCAGTAAGGAGGTGTCAGCCTTTGGCACCTGCACATTACAGAAATAGCTTTTCAGCCATAGGAAGCAGGAGAGAGAATCGGTGTGAGTTTGCTGCGGATTGTGTGGGAAGATATGGGAAGGGGGAGAGCAAGGGGCAGACGATCAGCGGCACAGAAGAGATCTGTAGTAATCTAACTCCAGATTCTTTTCATTATTTGAACTGAAAAGATGAAAGAAAGAACAACAGAGAGTTGAAAGGCAGTACTACCAAATGCTAAGCTGCAGATGTCTTCTAAGTATTCCTTTAAAATCACCTGCACTATTAGACTCTGCAGGCCACGCATCAGAGCTCTGTGATGAAGAGCACAAGCAATCTGATAACTAATGTGGGAAACACACATAAACACACACGCGTGGTGTTGCTGGTGCTTGTGCCTCTCCTTGCTTTGTGCAGAAGCAGCAAATCATTTTCAAGTGGCCTAGTAAAATAAATCCCCTGGCACGTCTGCTTGCTAGCCATTAGTCCCGGCACCAACAATAGTGCTGAGCGTGGCGCTTTGCAGGAGCAGGTGTCCCATGGCTTTGAGAGCAACCTGACCCTGAGCTCGCTCGCACACACTGGCTCCTTGATAGCTTGCCCTGCAGGCAGGCCCTTGCCCTGCAGCCCTCGTATTGCTTTTCACTTGAGAAACACAGCTGCAGTGTGCAGCTAGCGGGGCGCACGGCTCCCCTGCGCTGACAGCTCCCTCATCGGCCACACTGCGCTAGGGGCTCAGCCAGGCAAAGGGGGAACGTCCCAACAGTGCGCGAGGGTGGGCGCCGAGCACGACGTGAGGAACCGAGGGTGTGTGGTCAGGAGAGACGCTTCTCGAGCGGGGCTGGAGCTCCCTGGGCCTGGCCTCAGGGGGGACAGGGCCACCAGGCAGAACTGGCTCCTGGTGGGGCTGTGTGTGTGGGGGACAGAAGCTGCTGCTCGAGCTGCCTGAGCGGGACACCGAGCAGCAGCCACCCGGAGCCGCTGGGGAAGGTGCCGGCCCAAGCGCGTCAGGACACACATTCATTGAGGGAACAATGCCACAGTCCTTGTGTTCCTGAGGAGAGAGAGCGAGCTGTCCTTACTGGCCAGCAGACACTCTCACTGGGCGAGTTGTGTTGCCCTGTCAGTAAGCAACAGAAACACACATCACAGTGAGTGTGGCATGAGCAAGCAAAAAGGGTTGGGTGTGCACGTGCTGTGCATGCTGCAGTCAGTCTCAGACCCCTCAGTTTTGATATGCTGCTGCTTTCCCCCCTTCTCCAGGTGCTCGTGCTGACCCCAGCGCTCCTGACACCGCTGGGCGTTGTCGAGATGTTGTTTGCCTCCAAGCATCTCCAGTCCGATGCTGATATGTGACACGGGAGGATCTGTGGAGAAGATAAGTGATTGCCTTGGCTGGAAACATCAAAGCCTGGGTCTGCCATGCTTTCCAATATTCCCATCACTGCAATGAGGTGAAGCAGCTGGGTACCTGGCTGCAAGGCAATATGTGAAGTTTACAGATAGCACTTAAAAATGGTTCAGTTATCCGGTGACCAACAATCTCCTCTTTAAAGATAATATACCCCGACCTTACCCCAGCCCCGTGCAATGCAAGCAAGGACAGCTGCTTGCAATAATTCCCTAGAAAAGGGGAAGGTGAGAAGTCCCACCAGAGCCCAGGCTGCTGAATTTGTCCTCCCTGAGCAGACGTTTTCTCTGTGAGCAATCTTGGTGGTTCTCCTGGTGAAAAATGCTGCTGAGGGAGGAAGGGGGCTGATAAAACCCACCCTCTTGGTCACGTTACCTGGTGAAACACATGTGCCTTATGGAGCAGTAGCAGCCCCTGCTCTTGCTTGGTCTCTGCCTGCCAGAGAGGCTTTCGTTCAACCCTGGTCTTACCAGCTGAGCAGCTGCCAGTCCCCTGGTGCTCCCAGCTCAACCGGTGGGAGCAGAGAAACGGAGCCAGAGCCAGAGCAGAGTTACATGGATCCTTCTCTCTCAGATCCCTGGTTTCTGTTCTGGTTTCTCCACCCACAACTCCAGGAGAAAAGACTGTTCCTGATGGCACACTTCTAGTTTTGCACAGTAGGACATATGGGCTGTGATGGTTTGATGGTAACCCGGAAAAATGTTCCTGTCACATGCATTTAAAAAAGGAAAGAAAAAAAAATGTTCCCACTTCCAAGAGGCTGTGGTGGCAGATTCTTTATGAACAGCATGATTAGAGAACAGATTTGATTTGTGATCATGAAAGAGCTGCTACCAAACTCAATTATGTAATTATTCTTCATAAAACTTTGATATAATCTAGGATGAAAAAGCATCTGCCAGTAGATACCATGAAACTTCAAAATTGCAGCATAAAATGGTGGAGCTGCAAAGCTTCATCCTCCTGGTTCATTCCAGACTACAGCTTACATGGAGAATGTGAATGTGAAATTATATATAAAATTTGCTCAATCGTAGCATTCTTTATTATGCCAAGCGAATAGATTAAAGAGGAAGTAGCTTTTTAACCTTTGTTCAATAGCTAGCTTAAGTTCTCTTAAATGTTTATAATGGTCTTCAGAAAAGGCTGCATTTTGATTTAAACTCTCTCTTGAGTGGCTAAAAGGGAACAATGAACTGATTATAAAGCAGGGACAATGTTGCCTCTATGGAAAAGAGATTTATAAGAATCGCTATAGAATGGAACTTTGTGCTATGAAAAAATGAGAAATATTATGAGATTGTAATGTTAAAAGCTCCAGAAATATTTAACAGAGCAACTTGAAGGCAAGTAGCCAGTCCCTTTCTTTCTTGTTTTTTTGTTTCGTTTTCATTCTGTACTGTTTATCTTAGAATATGGATGTTTTGGAAGTTATGCAGTCAATAAAGCAAAGGTGCTGCCTTTGAGCCTGGCTCATGCCCTGCTGCTCCCCTCAGCACAGGGGGCTGCAGGTGCCCGCCCAGCCTGTGGCCCCTGTTCCTTTTGCACTGTTTGGCTGTCCCTCGGAAGCCAGAGCCGGGGTCCCGGGAGGTGTCCGGAAGAGGCTCCCGTCCCTGCCGGCAGCAGGAGGGCCCTTCTCCTCCAGTGCTCGTTGCCCACCTCCATCCACGGCCCCGGGACCGAGGTGCTCCCGTCTCTATCCGAGAGGCTGCTTTCCCGAGACGATGGAGTTTGGTGGCTGGGGTGTGAGGCTCTCCCTCACGTGCTCTCTGTCCTCTCCTCCCGGCCACTTGAGGACATCCTGCAGAGCACAGTGAGAAGAGCTGGTTGCAGTGGACACTAATACGGTGGCACTTCTTACAGGGGGAAGCAAATCCCTTGCCTGGAGGCAGGGGCTGTTTTCCAGGCTCCCCACAGGAGGGACCTTTCCAGCCCGCAGCCAGGTAGGTGGAGGTGCCTGCTGGGGCTCTGCTTCCATCTTGTTCTTCTAGAACAGGCTGGCATGGAGTCTGTGCAGAGGCTCTCAGGTAGCAAACAGCTCCGTATCTGTAGGAACCAGCTGCAGTAACTGCACCTAACATGTGCTGGGGCAAGATGGGGCAATGCATGTTCTCCTGCCCTGGCAAGGCCTTTCCCTGGTTCCTTTGGCTGCTGAGGGACACAGACACATGTAGGAGCAGCAGAAAAGAGGCTTCACTTGTGCAAACGCCCTCCAGGGTGGTGTGAGACCATAGCAAGGAGGGTCTAACCTCTTTGTATGTGACCCTCAACTAAAAAGGGATGGGGAAGGAGAAGCACAAGGCCATTCTGAGCAAGGGGGTTTGCTGCTAGAATAAGCTAAGCAATATTTGATGAGAAACTCAAGCTGGATGGGCAGCTTCAGTTTTGTTCATAATCCTAGTCCTAAACCAGCTGGTGAGGCTGGGGTGGCAGCTGCTGCTCAGAGGAGCAGCAGCAGTAGCAGGACCCTGTCAGTGTTTCCCTACACCACGTGTCCTGGCTGTGTGCAGTGTATGTAATGTGGAGAACACAACGTCCTCCCAGGAAGAGGAGGCACTAGGTGCTTACATCAAGCACCCTATACATGAGCAAAACACTGGCAGACCTGCAATAACTTGATTTACTTCTTCGTTGCGTCAGATTGCTCAATATCCAGAGCTGTTCTACCACCTTCTTGCCTTCTGCCAGTTTCGACCTAGTTTACATCTTTCTTATTAGCTTTTTGGCAAAGAGACGTGAAGAATCCAGTTTTGTTTTGGAAGGTCTCTGCTTTTGCTGCTTTCTCTACTGAAAGAATTTCCTACAAGGGAGCTGTGAAAGGGCTGTGAGAGCCTCCCCGCTGCAGATTGTGCTAGTAAAGCAACAGTCCCGGCAGCAAAGGCCATCCTTACGCTGTTTCTGCAACGTATGTTGACTGCCCTGAGAAAACTGTCACTTCGGTCTCAGTGTTTCATGAGTTATTAACAAATTGTTTCCACTACACATGAAAAACACACACACGAAACCATGCAATTCAAAAAAACAAAAATTTAATGTTTGAAACAGGCAGTAAGAATGCAAAGTCTGCTCCAGACGAGGAGTCAGCTGTACACAAAATAAATAAGTTACAGTTTACACAAAAGCACAACCGGCTTTTTAAAGTGCATGTGAATAAGGCCTTTTGCCTGTGACCTCCATGGGCTCCATGCAGAAGACGACGCAAAGCGGCCGCAGCGGCTCCGCTCGGAACGAGCGTCATTGCCCGGAGCCTGCGGCGCCTTCCGCAGCAGAGCTGGATGCAGCGGGATCCTCTGCGCCCCTCGTGCATGGCAGAGGGGCAGGAGGAGGGGAGCTTCCCCCCGGGCGCTGCCTCCGTGGACTATCACTCCAAGGCTCCTTCCCAAGAGCTCCGGTGGGGTCATTTAGTCTGGACAGTGTCTTCTGGTTCTTTCAGACAGTAAAAAGCTCACAGGTCACTTGCAATTAGATATGTCTACACCCTGTGCACGCTCGTTTTGCATACAAAGAGTCTGTTGAAATTGCTCAGCGATGATACAGCTAGTAAAAAATAAAGGGCCATTGTTTACAGTCTCCGTACCCAGTCACTTGTTTTACATGTACAGAAAAATTTCGTATTTGCTCGTTTGCTTGGAAATGCATGGGTAATAAATGGCTCTGCTGTGCAATAAAATTAAACAGATATATCATGCTGTCCTTCATCCAAGTGAAAACACAGTAAGACTCAAGTGGTTACTTCTGAACAGTGAACTACAGTTCAGGCTATTTCCCTGCTCAAGTACAAAAGTTGAGAGTTACAGCTGAAAGTTTTTTGGGTTTTTTTTCTCCTTTTTTTCTGCATGAAGTTTGAGCCAAATCTGTCCCGTTGGAGAAAAGACAACCTGAAAGATCATTTCATTTACTGGAAAGTATTTTCATTGGGAAATGAAACGTGTTCCACAAGCTGCATCCCAGAACCATTTCAAGGATTTCCCCCCTCCCCCTGTCTTCTTTAACCAATTCGTGGTTTCTGTGGCCATTCAGGCGGCTACCTCAACCATCCCTTGTTTCCTTTTATTTTTTTTTCCCTTGGACTCTAGAAGTGCCAGTGTTTAACATTCCAGGTTTCACACTCGGGCCGAAATGTTGGGAAGATCAACCCTTCCGCTTGGCTCTGCTCCTAAACAGACGTGACAGTCCTCACTTTGGCAGACAGGGCTTGCTTAAACCTCCTCTTGAGGTCCTGCATGTTGGGGGATTTGGGCCGTGGAATAAGCGAGGTTCGCCGCCGCTCGGGCGTGCTGCTCGTTTGCTGCTTGCTGACCTCTCTGCACAGGACGTGGAAGGCGCTGAAGACGTCGTTGTAGTTTTCGCTGACGGAGACCTCGTAGAAGGCGCAGCCCAGCACGTTGGCCAGCTGCAGTCCGTGCTGGGGCTCCACCTCCTTGGCGTGCAGCAGGTCGGCTTTGTTGGCCACGATGACCACGGGGACGGAGCTTCCTGGGTGCAGCTGCCGAACGTGCTGGTAAAGGTGGCTGAGTAGCTCGTAGCTCTTGTAATCGGTGATGGAGAAGACGATCACAAGCGCGTCTGCCCAGCGAATGCATCTGTTGAGCTGCTCGTTGCAGTCCAGGCTGTGCTCATGGATCTGAAAAGAGAATTGTCTGGAGTTAGGTGGTTGAAACAGCAAAAAAAAAAGATGATTAAAGGAACCTGTCATCAACATCTGTAAAGCCAAATGCGTTTTATACTTTCAGACACATGCATTTGCATTTCAAGTACAAACCTAATCCAAGTGTGGCACATATATGTTTATGTTGATTCAGCTGCAAAACGCTGGAACTTCACACTGGAGCTTGCTTTACTTAAATGGAAAAAACGACCTGAGTAGTTCTGCACGCAGAGAAAGACTTTGTAGTTCCAGAGAATGGGAAATTAACTGGCTAGACAGTAAGTCTGGGGAGGCAAAGATAGGAGCTGGAAGCATTTAGACCTGGAGAGCTGCCCAGTGCAAAAAGGCAGAAATCCAGCATTACTCAGGTCTATACATTCAAAACTTGTAACTTACAACATCCTAGCGAGCTAAGGCACAGCACAGGAGACCCAAGTTTCCACCACACACATTTAGGAAGGGAATCCTTGCTGGGCTGTAGTCACGGCATTTCTCCTCATGTGTACCACATCCTCACACAACGTTTTGTTCATCTTACTTAATATTCCTCATATGTGAGAATAAGACACTTAACAAACAATGCAGCCCTACAGAAGTAATGGGCCTCCAGCGTACAAATGATTCACAGGAGCAAGTTGTTTTGTTCTCCTGCCGGCACATTACCGGCACCTGGGACGTCTGGTCTGACTGGTTAGGAAGCAGGCTGCCAGCTCTGCCACGCAAAGGCTGGAGCTCAGGGCTGTTCTCCAGAGAGGCCGCAATGAGGCAGCACGAGGAGGGCCACGCGCGGGAGCAGAGCTGCCTTGCTGGGCCGTGTGCTCGTGTCTAGCTCACCTGGACGCCAGGGGTGTCCTGCACTTGGATAGCCAGCGTTTCTCCGTCTATCTGGATGTGTCTGCTGTAGAGATTACCTGGTGACAACAGCAACAGTATCACGGGGACAGTCACAGCTCCCCGAACAGGCAAGCGCTGCTTTGGGAGGGAATCAGAAGCAGTAACAGCCCGACGCGCCCTGGGAGCTGTGCAGGGAACGGGGCATTGCTACCAGCAAACGGAGGGACCAGGGTACAAATTTGGTCCTTGTAGCAACCCATAAATCTGATGTTACCAGAAGCCTGGGATTTAATCTGCATTGGCTTGTTTTGAAGCTTGACATTTAATATTGTGCATCTTGGAGCTTAATCGCTTCTTACAGGCTGACTTAAGTATAGAGGTAACTATGCAAAATAACCAACTTTTAATATAGAACAGCAGTTTGTTCATCAACATTTTTGCTTTGGCAACCTTTTCTCTGCAAGGCTGTGCGTCAGCTCCCTGCTGCCTGGCTGCTCAGATTCACTGGCTGCGTGTTTGTGGGGCTGTTCTCCTCCTCTCCCCTAGATCAGATCCCTCAGCAGATTTCTGTGCGTGTAAGTTAATGCTGCTTCACCCTTACACTGTGCTGCACTCAAGCCAATACTAAACGCTTCCTCTTCACCTTCCCCATTGAGCTGGCACTGCCCAGGTCTTTTTGCTGCTAGCATTTGGCTCTGGGCTAAAATACCGGGTTTGCAGGGTGTTTCCTTGCTTTAGAGAAAGGGCTTCTTGCAGGCAGGCCGTTTTCTCCGTTTCAAGCAAATCCCGGCGGAGCGTGCGGGCAGTAAGGGGGAGCTGCGGCCACGCCGGCGGCTGCCTCTGCCTTGCCCTGGCCCCCCAAATACCCGCTGCGAGGGGCGCCCCTGGCCCCAGCCTCGAGTCCTCTCCTGCTGCCGCGGGGGCCGCCTCTGCGCGCCTGTTCCCGGGGCGCGCACCTCCCCTCTACGCGCTTCGGATTCCCTGTCCCGGCGGGACAAAGCGGGACCGGGACCGCGGCCGGGGCGGAGCGGGCGGCGCTGCCGGGCGCGCCCCGACGGGACGGGACGGGACAGGACGGGACCGGGTCGGGTCGGGACCGGCCGGGCAGCGGCTCACCTGCGTTCCGCTCGTAGTCGCCGATGAAGCGCCGCGTGAGGAACCGCACCACGAGCGCTGCGGGCAGCCCAGAGAGAGGCAGCGTTAGCGGGGCGCGAGGCCGCCCCCGGCCCCCCGGCGCCCCCGGCGCCCCCGGCCCGGCCTCACCTGTCTTGCCCACGCCGCTGCCCCCCACCACGGCGATCTTGACGAGGCGGGGGCGGGCGGCGGGCGGCGCGGGGCAGCCCTCGGCGCACTCGGCGATGGTGCACATGCTCTGCGTGAGGCGCATCGCCCCGCTCCGGATCGCCCCGCTCCGGCTGCCGGCCCCGCGCCCCGCGGCGCTTTTCTGGGCGCCCCCGCAGAGCCCTCCCCGCCGCCCCGGCGGCCACTCAGCGCCCGCGCCGCCCAGCCCGCGCCCAGCCCGCGCCACAGCCGCGCCCACCGAGCACCACCCCCGGCGCTCTCCGGCTCTTGCTTTTCATTCTTTTTCATTTTTTTCCCCAAGCGTGCACTTGCACGTTTCTCTCTTTTTTTTTTCCTTTTTTCCTTTCTTCTTTTTTTCTTTTTTCCTTTTTCCTTTTTTCTTTTTCCTTTTTCCTTTTTCTTTTTTTCTCTTTTTCTCTTTTCTCTTTTTTCTTTTTTCTCCTTTTTTTTTCTTTTTTCTTCTTTCTTTTTTTTTCTCTTTTTTCTCTTTTTTTCTCTTTTTCTCTTTTTTCTCTTTTTTTCTCTTTTTTCTCTTTTTTTTTCTCTTTTTTTTCTCTTTTTTTTTTTTCTCTTTTTTTTTCTCTTTTTTTTTTTCTCTTTTTTTTCTCTTTTTTTTTCACCAGACAGGTGCCAACCCAGGCCATTCAGGCCAGCTTGGAGCTGAAGAGGAGCAGCAGAGCTCGGGTTTGTAGGAGAGCTCGGGTTTGGGTCCCCCAGGCCAGCTGGCAGCATGAGCCACATGAGTGGGTGAGCAGGCTCCGAACTTAGGGATGCATCGGCGCGGGGCAGCTGAAGGTGTCAAAATGGGGCCATTCTGGGCATTATCAGAAGCCTGAAAGAGATCTGAGGTGTCAGTGGGCATCAAGCACCTCTGTCATTCCATGGGGACGACCCAAGCACCTCCAAGGGTCTCAGTTCAGGGTTTATGCCGTCATGTCCCAACATACAGACTCAGACATAGGAAGCATCACTAGGTGCCAGGCACCTTTCTGCCCAGAGGACATAAACTCTCCTTCCATGCAGGGGCTAGGGCTTGACTCCTGTACATGTGCATCCACCTCTGGAATTCCTCCCTTCCCCTCCCATGCCCGCCTGGAGCAAGACTAGGGGTCTTGGAGCACTCTAAGGCACTACATAGAGCTGGAGCTCCCTGAAATCAGACTTGAGGCAAGGGGAAGGACGTGAAACGAAGAACTTCTTAGGATTAAAGCTGGGGGAGGTCTAGGCAGTCTCAGCTCTGGTTTTAATATAAGGAAGTGAGGGGGAAAAAAGTCAAGTGAAGCATGGATATGGCAGTGCTTAAAGTGACAACAGGATAAACAGCTGATGGCAAAGGAGTGAGAATATGAATGAGAGATGGAGCAGGAACTTCAGAGTGGGAAAGCGAGGCCTGTAGCAGCCTGGGAGCAAAGTGGTTGGTACAACATGCTTGCACCCTACAACCTACAACATACGCAGAACCTAGTGGCCTACACGAGCAAGGAAGCTGGGCAGCAGCATGGAGCAGGTGAGCAGCATGCCCACCAGCGCATGGAACTACCAAGGAAATAACACCCACCACCTGCTATGAAGGAAATAACAGAGCAGGATGGTATCATTAACCTGAGGGACTTGGCCATACTCAGGACAAGAGGCATCTCATGGTAAAGGTCCCGGAATAACACCAAGTGATGGATTACAGACAAAGAAGGAGGAACAGACCCAGTTTGGCTGGGTCTATTCAATAGCCAATAGTGTGGCTATTCAATAGGCAATAGTTATTCAATGGCCAATAGTTTAGCTCGAAACAACAGCAAGGAAAGTTGTTAAACTTTCACAATTGTTAAACTTTGCTGCTTTTGGCAGCAAAACATAGAGTCGGTGACATTGGAGTCCCCATCGGAAGAAGGGAGCATTTGAATGGAGCTCTCTGGAAGCCACAAGGTGACGTTTGCCTGTGGATATCCAGAGTACACTACTTACTGAACAGCTCTGCTTTCCCAGACGGACACCTGGGAGCCTGTGGAGAATGACCAGCCCTGCAAAGCACTGGATGAGAAATCCAGAGAAATGGATTTCTTTGGCAGTCACAGATACAAGAAGAGGTGATGTTGTTTTAGATTTCTAAGGAGTGAATATATTCTAAGGACATTAAAAGCATAGGAAAAAAGAAAAGGATAGCTTATACATCAATGCAATTTAAAGTAAATGGATGAATAAAAAATAATGTCTATTAAAAACAGTCTAAGACAAACAGGAAAAGAGCGAGAGACCTAATTAGAAAAAAAAAAAAAAAAAGTAGCGCTGAAGGTGTTCAATAAAAAGGAAATACTGGATTTCTTTATGCTAGAGTAGCAAAAAAGAGTTTTTGTGTAGCTCTCAAATCATTCTGGAATAGCTATATTTTAAAAATAGAGGGGAGATGAAGGGATTCACACAAATAGTTCAAGTAATTTGGATGAATTTTTAGGAGAACAATTACAGATATAGAATTAAAGGGGGAATAGGATAAGCTGAACCATGGTATCACAAAATACTGCTTTGGCATGATACTGTTCCCTGTTGCCATCTGCCTCCTTTTCCTTAAAGAAAGGAAACTGTTCTTCAGACAGGAGGGCGCGGGGCTGCTCGGCGGGATCCATCAAGGCTCCTGGCTGCGCTCACGTCTTCATGCTGGTGGTGCCGAGGGGAACACCAACACGCGGATGAAACCTGCCGACGGCGGAGCTGGGAGTCGGCATTGGCTCCTCCAGGAATGGGAATAGGATGTCAAAAGCCTGGGTGCCTCTTAGGACTGGGTTAGTGAAAACATAATTAAATTCAGAAATATTAATGACTTGCAGAGATTAATCACAAAATAGTCCCCTATCAGCTATGCAATCAGCACTAGGAAAAGAGAGCTTTGCTAATGGCAAGATGAGCAGGGGCTCTGGAAACAGGCCAGCGCAGACCCAGTTATGTCACAGAAATGATCTGAAAGGCGACGTGCGATTCTGTCACCCAGTTTCAAGGAGCAACGAACCAAAGGGGAACAAATACGGATGAAAACTCCTAAGATGTTCAAGGAAGGGGCAGAGGAGGGAAAGGGCAGGGGATAAATGCACGTAGTGTGTTCAGTTTGGCTAAACAGAGCAAGCCACATGGGTTTATAAGGACAGATTATGAGATTTGCTTGTTTGCAACACTAATGAGACTGGATGGATGAGAGGTCCCTTTCAGACATCTGCAGAAGATGCTGTAGCGACACGATATAGGTGGATCTTTAGGTACAACATCTAGAGGTCCCTTCCAACCTCAACCATTCTGTGAAAATGAAATTTTACAATATTTAATGCTAGCTCAAATTTTGTGAGCAGAAGTAAATTATTTCCTCAAATTTTGAGCCACTCTCCAAGTACTGGGGACCAAAAAGAGCTCTGATACAGTGGAAATGGGCTTATTCATCAATCTTTTAAATACAGAATTTCTTAGGAATTTCCCCTAACTTATGCACAAGTGCCTGGCACGAAAGCAAAGGTGTTAGCCCAAATGACCATGGGTTAGAGCTGGTGTGAATGAAGGCGGTGTGGATTGAGCCCTATGAAAAGCCCTGAAAAATGGCTTTTCTCCATCCTCTGGCTGCATCACCTGCCAGCAACAAAACACAACGGGGAGCAAACAGAGGTACTAAAAGATGTAAAAGGGAAACCACTTTCCCCTGTCCTTGGAAAGCTCATGGAGCTGCAGAGGCCAAGCTCCTGGGGTGAGATGGGATCTTCCCTCCGCGCTGGGAGAGCAGGGAAGGAGGGACCCACAGCTCTTCCCCACAGCCCGGCCCCATCTCTATAGCAGCGCAATTGCAGACATTCTTCCCTCTCCACAAGAAAGCCTGACTAATGTTCTGCAATTATATTAGTCTGCATTTTAATCAGATTTTATCTTCTCCTAAGCTTGCGTTTTTTCCTACTTCCTCCTTATGTAACATTCCCAAACTCTCAGCCAAGCAGTGAAAGCTGAGAGTTTTCTCCCTCGCTGAGGCTGCCCATCCGCTCCTGGTGTTTTTGTCCTGGTTTGTGCCCCCACAGAACCAGCCGTTGCTTGGTGTGTTTGGATCAAGCACCTGTTTGATCCACAAAGCGGGAAGGAAGCCCTGGTGACAGAATCTCTTGAATAAATACAAGCTCTAACTCTCATTCAGGAGTGTTTATGTGATCACTTAGCAGAAATTGTGTTTTCCATTTTAGGAATGCCTTTGGGATGTGTATGAGGCGCTCGGAAAACTGGGGCATGAAAATGCTGTTGCTTCACGGCCTTTGGTCTCATCCCGAGACACGGTCGGGTTGTGAAGGGCCTGAAGGGCTGCGTTATGCCAGGAAAAGGTCAGTGAGCAAGACTCCTTGTGCCAGGTCAGGCCGACCTTGGGCTGCAGAGCAGCCCTTGAGCTGCCGCCAGGTGCTAAGCAAGGTAGGAGCTTTTTGCATCTACCATATGCAAGTTTAACCTTGGCAGGTCCTGGAACCTCTCTGGTTTGTCCTTTAGCTGCAGGCACTGCATTTCAGTGACTGCTTCTCCAGATGCTCGCTGTCACCTTGGGGCTGGAAAGATCTGAGAGCTTTAGATTTCTGTTCTAATTCTCTAGCTGGAAGGATGTAAATTCAAGTCTTGCCTACAACAGAAAGTTTTGATGAGTGAAAATGTAGGTTGCAAAGTCAAATGTGGAAAACACAGGAAATGCCAGAAATAAGATTGCCTGGGCAACATTAACGCATCCTCCCACATTCACATGCGTTTTGTTACAGCCTTAATTGCATAATGTCACACCATGACACCATCTCCTGCAGTACTGGCACCCTGCCTCCTCTTTGCCCATGGGAACAGAGCACCTAAATACACAGAAAGATCTGAGTGTTATTCAGCATTTCTTTTAAATCCTCAGTTCATCAGTCTGGGTCCTACATATGAGCTATTCCCTTCAATACAGTAATTACCAACTCCTTCATAGATGTGTAGCAAGCATAACATGAGAAATTCTCTGGCTATATACAAGCAAACCAGTTTGCACAAGTAATGTTGAAACATCTGAATGATTTATGAACCCAAATATTATTTAATGCAATGCCATGGATATATTGCATCCAGGCAGAGGATGCAGCGAGAGCTCCTCGGGACACCAGGCAGGTGTCTGCTCACCCAGAACCCACGAAGGGAGGGCAGTGTGGGGAGAGAAAGGCCTGTTTTGCAGGAGGAGAGGAGGAAAGCCTGGCTTCTTTCCCACAGCACCCTGCCCACAAAGGGATGTGATAACTACCTGTTGCCAAGTCACAGGGATGCTGAAGAGAGCTGCTCCTTGCTTAAATTTCACTATTTGCCTCATGGGTGGATTTTTTGCAGACTTTTTAGAAAAGCTTGAAGGACTTAGGTACTCGGTTCCTCTTGTCTTTCAGTAGGAGCAGGCTGCATGAACTCTAAAAGAGTTTATCACACCATTTAAATAGTCCAATTATTGTTATTTTCTTGTAATTAAGAAAAAGCCAGAAACTAAGGAGGTTTCTTCAATAAACCAGCTGATGCAAAGCGTTTTGTGGATAACTCACATAGATGATAAACAAAAAGAAAGGGTCATTTGGCAGGCCGGGAGGCGAATGATTCACACTCAGAAAACACTGCTGGGAAGCTGTGTAGCAGGGTCAATAAGCAGGCTACGAGAAGCTGGCTACATTCTGCTTTGCTTTGTTTCCCTATCATAAAGTCTCTATTTTTTGTTTTTGTCTGAGGCCGGAGCCAATTGGTAATGTTTCATGATGGATATGTTTTAAGGTATTTAAATGAGCAAGCACTGCTGCCTACCAGGCTGCCCTAACAGCCTTAAATAATCCCTGTTCACCCAACTTTCCAGATAATCATTAGCATTCACACACTTCTTATGCGGGCAGTTGACTACAGATAGGCAGCCAAAGGCTGACAAAGGAATGCCATTCGTTTCCATTAGCAAAAAAATAGGACTTTGGAGCTACTACAAGACCCAATGCCTTTAACAACAATCCATTTTCCAACAATATGCTGCTGAGACGGCTCAACATGCACAGGAATTAAACACAGGAAGCTTAAGAACAGACTTAACAGACTTTGTCAGATACGTTCGTTTTCTATAAAACCTGTAGTGATTATGATGAACTACACCATAACAGAGAAGGGTAATCCAGTATTATTGTATACATGACTCATATAGTCTCCGTGGTTTGACAAGAGCACTGTTTTTCTATAGGAAGAAAGCAGCCAGCCCAAAAATAGAAGTAACTTGGAAGAATGCAGCTCCTGGAGGAATTACGAATTCCAGCTACCCGAAACACAAAGCCTGGTATGCTGGGGCATCTCTGCTGAGAACACTGTGTGAAAGCCACTAATGCTCCATCTGGAATGTCAATCTACGTGGGCCAAATGAGATTTAAATACTTCAAGGTAGGACTCCAGTCCGCGGCTGCTACCAGTTTTCATGGGTGTCTAATTTGCACGGTCATTTTTACGTTTGCTGTCTCGCCCGGCCTGCAGCGTTGCTGGCCCCGGCCTACCTGCGGCACTGGGGCCTGGTAGGTCAGGAACGGGCCTAGAGGCCGGGAAGCAGACAGGGCCCTGGTCCCCGGAGGCCAGGAAGGAGACAGGGCCCCAGTCCCCAGGCCTGGAGGCCGGGAAGGAGACAGGGCCCTGGTCCCCGGAGGCCAGGAAGGAGACAGGACCCCAGTCCCCAGGCCTGGAGGCAGGGAAGGAGACAGGGCCCCTGTCCTCAGACCTGAAGGTTGGGAAGGAGACAGGGCCTCGATCCCCAGGCCTGGAGGCCGGGAAGGAGACAAGGCCCCAGTCCCCTGCCCCGGGCTCCGGCCCTGGTCTCTATCAGCTGCCCCGGTCCCTGCGCCCCAAAAGGGCCTCCGAGGCCAGCAGGTCTCCCTGCAATGGCACTGCCTGCAAGCTCAGAGGCCATGTTGTTGCCGCCGGAGCGCATCAAGTTGCACATTTTAACATCTTCTGATCAACAGGAGGAAAAGAAAGGTGTAGATTCCAGGCACAAAGGAAACCATTTCCCTCATTTCTTGTACAAGGCCAGATCACTTTCTCCCACCTTCTTCCTCCTCCCCCAAATATTCAGTGACTTTGGAAACAAACACTCTCATTTGCATGCAATATCCGGGAACTGGGTTAGAATTTACCTCTATCACAGCCTTTCTGAATTCTCTAAATAAATACCCCCAGTATATCAACTCATTGCTCATGTTTTTTTACAGTGAACAAATTATAGAAATCTCCACCAAATGGAAGACTTCTTGTTTACAGCTTCAAGTGTGAAATTTTAAAAACAAAAGCAGGAAAGCAGAAGTAAAAGAATGAGGAAGAGATGAACTGAGAGACGTAAAAACAAGAGCCAGACTGGACTGGGGCAGCCCTTGTCTGAGCAGCCCGGTGCAGATGGAGCATCGCTTTGGGGTGAGTTTTATCCATCTGCCTTCACATCATTCTTCAGTCCATCCACACAAATTAAATGCTGATAGCAAGATTTTGTTCACACTGTCCGAAATAGAGCCCATAACTATGAATATTTATGTCACAGGTGGAGGCATGAGAGAAAAACCTGTGCTTAAATTATTTCCACCAGAAATGGGGAGGCTCACGATGCACAGCAGGGAGTTGGGCTCGCAGAAAGAGATGGAAAACAAATGAGTGCAAGGACTGCAGAGAGAGGCAGATGTATAAAAGGAGGAAGATTTCCAATCTGACCCACTGTAAGTAGGTTTAACACAGGTTTTCTTTCATGTCTGAATCACACACTGGTGCTGAATTGCTGTGAAAAGGTGCAGATAATGTGCAGCAATAGATGGTGGGATGGAGAGATGGAAGTAGCTGCACACAGTCGTACATAACATGTAGTAGAGCGCATGTCTCCACTCAGTGTCATCTTGAAATACACTAAACTTTAAACTTAAGACAAAAAGGCATTTTGAATGCTAATACTGTCCTTAATTGCTTAGCATATGTAGTAAAATATTGTTATATGCTACAGCAATACAAGTGTTGTTATTGTAAAGCATATATTTTGCTAAAGGTTTGGTCCCACTTCGACTGACATTACTAAAGTTTACATTGATTTAGGTGGTATAGATAGATATATTCACTAAAAATGCATTTCCTTACTTAAAATGATGTAGGCTAAAAAAAAAATAAGGTATATACAAAGTCTGGAAAAATGTATACTTTTTCACTGTTACATATCTAAAACAGACAAAAAGATTCTTCATTTGAAAAAGACTTGTGACCAAGACTGACTCATGACTCAAGATATAGCTTTAAATTGCCATAATGTACCCTGGGAATCAATGTCATTCTTTTTGTCACAAAAGAAAAAAATGCAAAGAGTGCATAGAAATTTTTGTAGGATGTCAACATTCAGAAAAGTTCCAACTTCAGTCAATTACTGAAAAATTAGAGAATGTTGAAATATAATAAGTAAAATTATATTTGCTGCATTCTAATAGAAGAAATCTGAAAATCTGAAAAAAAACCTACATCCGAAGTCTAATTCAGTAACAACAACAACAATAATTCTCTCCAATAGTTATTGTCAGTATCTCCCTGAAATCAGCCTGGGCATGAAGGGGAAAGGGTCTTGCATAAAAATAATGAGATGACCCACGAGCCATACTACTTAGCTAGGGGTATAGACAGCAATTCACTCACAGTTTAGAATCACACACAGACTCTGACTGTATCTAAAATAACTGAAACATCCGATAATTGGATTTCTAAATGAGAAGGAAAAGTATTTTGCATTAATATTACATACAGTCATGAATAAAGCATTAACACATAACTAGATTTTTTTTTACTTCTATCTTAGCAGTAGCTGCAATCTCAGCCGCTTCAAAATATGTATTTTTCAAAATACCAGGAGGCAGCATGTGCATAAAAGATTCATTCTCTTTTGGTGTATGAATCAGCTATAAAAGAACCCAAGTTGCAATTCATTCTCTTGTCTGCTCAGGAAACAGTAGAGCTACATTATTACTGATTTGGGGCAGATGACAGTGTTATAATTAACTCTAGGATAAAATTCCTGAAAAAAAAAAAAATCAGTGTTTGATAAAAATATTCAGGAAAAAAAAAAAAAAACAACTGAATAAAGACTACAATGCTACCTAATTTTCTCCAAAATTCATACAGTATTTTCTAAACCAAAAGTAATGAGCATCCCACTTTCTTTGACTTGCAAATCAGTGACTGTCCAAGCAGAAACCTTTGTTCGGAGTTGTAATAGGAATTGCATTTGCAGAAGGAAGCATTTTTCAAGGCACACTGGAAACTATACAGCAGCTTATCTGAGACATTTTAGCTCATAAATTTTCTTAACCCTAGAACAGGCCATCCTTTAGCTGGCAAAGAAATAAAACAATAAGCAAAATATTTTGTTTATCTTATTGTTTTAAATAAGGCAACTTATCAGAGCCTTGGTTTGTGTGTAGTGTTTGTAGTTCCAACACGCTTAAAAAAAAAAGTGCTCAAAATATCTTTAGGGATAGATTGTTTCTTTGGGATAATTTGTTCTTACATTATTTTTAAGATAAATTAGGAAAAAAAAAGGCAACATTTAGAGAACAGAAAATAAGGTCTATGGAGGAACAGGATAAAAAAAAATGCTGTTCATTTTTGGTTAGGAAAACAAAATGGTGCATGAAGATGATTTTCTAATTGCAAGAGAAATTAAGAAACGTCCTTCCTCGCTGTTTAAGAAGCTTCCTTCCCTCTCCTCTCCTTTCTCATCCTCCAAATGTGTGGATAGACACTGAGATGTGTTTAAACTGTGGCTACAGGGTGTGCTTTACTAAAAGCATGTTCTGCCCTTCACTTAGCTATAAAAATGTATTTCGCCCTCTCTGATAGCTCATAAATTCTGCAGCATTCACATCGTGGTGTGCTGTAATGCTGCACAACTTCCCCTTCTCAGTTATATCACAAGCAACCTGAGTTGCCTGGTGCTTCATTTTCCCCACCTCCAGAGTGAGGGCAATAACATTTCCCATCACCATCGAGGGCTTTAATGTGGGTGGATAAAAAGCACTATAAGGTGTGACGTGTTGTCATTAAAACGGTGGCTTTTGTAGAAGTCACGGGTGCTTTCCCGTGCACGCTGGGCCAGATGGAGCTGCCCTAGGGTAACAGTTCTAGGAAGCTTTCTGGAAGCCAAGTCCCTGACAGGGATCTCAGCCTGGCAGGTTGGCAGGATCTCCTCTTTGGGTGCAGGGGTCCAGCAAACCGGTCTCCTCTTGGGAGGACAGAGTGGTGGAGAAGCCACCCGCGACAGCCTGGGGCTCAGTGCTCT
>JAVCKT010022463.1:0-14866 GCA_032273925.1 Rhynchotus rufescens
CGATCGTCCTCCCTTTTCGAAAAATAAAAAAAAAAAAGAAAAAAAAAAGGAAAAAAAAAAGAAGAAAAGAAAAAGAGAGTGAGAGAGTGAATAAATAATAATAAAAGGGAGACAATCCAAGCGAGCCTTTTTCCAGTGTCAGGGCCATCCCTCCGCCCCCCGAAGCGCGTGTAGGTGACACACACCTATGGACGGCTCCATACGTGCCACTGCGTTAATGCTCCCCCTCATCGGCCGCCCGCGGCAGCTCCAGCCCCTGCCCCTGCTCTGCTCCTATATACGGCGCCTCCACCAGCACTTGAGTTTTAATCTTAATTATATTAAGTGAAGTGCCGGGCTGCCATGGAGCTGAGCGCGGCGTGCGGCGCCCGCTATTAAGCGGCTGCTCGTTAATAGCGCCCGGCTATCGATATTCACAATACCCCTTATCTGCGCCCGCGGAGGTAGTGCCTTTCTTTTTCTTTCCTTTTTTTCCCCCCCTTTTTTTTTTTTTTTTTTTTTTTTTTTTTTTTTTTTTTTAAACAAAAATGTGAAAAAAAGACAGACTAGACTGAAATAACATTCCGTCCAGTCACCTGCAATTCAATATGTACGCGAGAGACGCCGATGTATATGAGACGATTTTAATTACGATTAGCAGACACACTCTGCGCAAGAGAATAGATTTGGAGGGAGGGGAAAGGAAGGAGGGAGGGGGGGCACCGGAGGAGCATTAATGAAATCTTTCCCGGCGATACTGAAAGAAACAAGTGGTTGATACAACGGAGGTGATTTGTCACCGAACTCCAAAGGGGGGTGGGCGATCAGATCTGAGCATCGGTCCTCTCCAACCCCCCCTCCATCTCTTATCCCCCCCACCTCTTTGAAGCAAATGATATGCCATGATGCCTGCCTAACTGGCAGCTCCGCAGGCCACGCTTTCGCCGCCCTCTCTCTCCCCCCCTACCCCCCTCTTTTTTATATTAAAGCCCCCCCCCCCCCCCCTTCCCCCGTTTCTTCTAATAAAAATAGATCCGAGCGCCGCGCAAGCGGGGACGCGGAGCCGGGCAGCGCCGCGCTTAGGCCTTAAGTAGATTGTATTTGTGCACATGAAACCTTTTGTCTCGGCCCGCGCATCGCCTGCCCTTTCAAACAGAGCCGAGAAACAGTTCAGGGTCACTGGCAATTTCCAGCCCTGGTGGCAGAAGGTGGGGGGCCAGGGAATGGGGGGCGCCCGGCGGGGGCGACCCCGGGCCGGCCGCTTTCCTGACCGGGAGTCGCCGCTGGCGGCGCTCGGGGGCTGCGGGCGGCCCCGCCGCCGCCTCCTGCTCTTCCTCCTCCTCCTCCTCCTCGGTGCTCCGGGCCGGGGAGGGCGCGAGGGGCGCGACATCTCCACCGCCCTTTGTCCACCCCTCCCCGCACGCTGCTGTTTTTCTAGGGATGTGACTTCCAAGTGGCATATTCCGTGGGAGTGTGAATCTGTTCTCGTTATGTTTGTCCCCTTCGGTATTTCTACAAGCTCTTATTCCCCCCCCCACCTTGTTTTCTTTTTCTTTTTTTTTCTTTTTTTTTTTTCTTTTTTTTTTTCGGTATAAATTAACTCGGATTGAAACCACCAGATTGCTCCGAGGGGACTACCTCCCTAATGACTTCATCTCCCAAAGTTGACTGACACTCTAGCGAACTGCCAACACCTGTTTCCAAGCACCCAGACTCCAGAACCCACCAGACCTCGTAAATTTAGCTGCTCCCTTCTTCTCCCCCCTCCCCTTGCCTTAATAGATGACGTGAATATCTAAAGGGAAGGGGGAGGGGAGATGGAACTAGGTCATATTGAAAAGTTTTTATTTTTCCTCTCACCCGGGCGAGCTTGGGAGATGACAGAGCTGGGCACCTTGCTCGCCTCGCCCCGGCTTTTTACCGGGGGCTGCAGAGGGTGGGCTCAGGCCCTTTGGTCTCACCTGGACTACAGTAAGGCCTGATACAGTCTGGGGGGGCACGAAGGGCGCGAGGTGGAGGGGAAGGACCACCCCCCCCGACGGCGGGGGGAGGACTCAGGGATGCTGCCCCGTGGGAAGCGCGGTGCTGGGTCCGGTTTGGGGCCATGACTCGTCTCCGTCCTGCCCCCAGCTCTGCCCCACGGGTGTCCCTGGACACCTTATGGGGGACATGGCTCTCTCCTCTTCCCCAATGTGGATCTCAAAGGTCTGCACTCTTTAAAATAAACAAATAAAGAAAAATAATATATCTATATATAAAATAAAAAAGATGCCTTGTCAAAGGAGGAAAAGCTTCGCAGCTGCAGCACATAGCGGGTCTCCCCGCTAGGGCCAGGCCAGGCCGGGGGGCGGCCTGACCTAGGGGGTGGCAACAGGGCCTGGCGGTGCCTCCTTTTTACAGAGGGCTCTGCAAACCCCGGCTCCCTCTTCATTCCCCTCAGCAACTCAGCCCCGGGGAGCAGCCCATCACCCCAGTCTCATGCCTTGCCGCGTTTCGCTTGGGATTAGTTTTGGGGAGAAGGGTGAGGGTTTTCGGCTGGGACAATGTAGCTCTCCAGGCGTCTCCATCCCAAGTGGAAGTTCCCCCTAAGCAGTCCGCAGGGAATCCCATCCTAAGCACACCAAGTTCCCACTTTTCTAGGAAAGGAGCCTCCCGAAATGAATAGGTTGCAAACGTAATTAATAGGTGGAATATGCAAAACGCTTGCGGTGTTTAAAAGGCTCATGGCAAATCCACATGTCTGCGAAAGATACTGAGATGTGGCAAGTGCCTGATATTAATGGGTAGGTTTTACGTAGCTTTAAAAAAAAAAAAAAAAAAAAAAAAAAAGCTTTTCTTTTTCTCACTTCTCACTCTCCCTTTCCCTAATCCAGCAATCATTAGCAACCCCCTCTGGCTACATGTTTTGCGTCAGTGAAACATTATGACATAGTTGTAATACAAACTCCACCGACTTGCTCTGCATCTTGTGGTAGGAAGCGCAATAGCAATAAAATCATTAAAAAAAAAAAAAAAAAAAAGACTTCGGGCATTAAGTTGTCTACCAGAAGCAGCGGTTTCTTAATCTAAAAGCGAGGAGACAGGGTGGGCTGGGCGAATGGGGCAGCTCCTGAGCCCCGGGGGATCCCCTTGTCGCCTGGTGCGGAGCAGGGGGTATTTCTTTGCCATCTCCCCCCTCCCGTTTTTGCCTCTTTCTACAATTATCTTCCGCGGTTTCGCTGCCTCCTCCCGTAATCTCCGGGGCTGCCTCTTTGCTCTCTCTGCTTTTAACAAAACTGGACCCTCTATATTATCTCCCGTAATATTAATTGTCCAAAAGAGCCTTTGCTCAATTATCTCTCTTCCACCTGTCGCAGCTGTTGGGTTATATTGTTCTTCCATAAATTCTCGATGGAATTAAAAATAGGGCATTTGTTCTCTCTCTCTCCCTTTATTATTTTTTTGTTGTTGTTTTGTTTTTGTTTTTGGAAGAGTCCCGATGGTGCTAGCGCTGGGCTGGAGGACCGGCCATAGCACCCATTTGTATATTGGCCATTACTCATTAACTAATATTTGCTACTTTCTGGCAGAGTCAAATGTCTCTTAATAGCTCTTTATATTCTCGGAATAACATGTGGATGCTCTTAATCGATACTTAATAGAGCAGCGCATGCGAGACGACTAACATGTGTGGTGCTGGGCAAGGATTCGCTCCGAGCAGGC
This sequence comes from Rhynchotus rufescens, assembly GCA_032273925.1. NCBI lineage: Eukaryota > Metazoa > Chordata > Aves > Tinamiformes > Tinamidae > Rhynchotus > Rhynchotus rufescens. The sequence continues at coordinate 3,682 of JAVCKT010022463.1, forward strand.
TGCTGAGTTCGCCCTCCGCGGAGCGGAGCGCAAGGCAGGGGGCCGCGGCCCTGCGCGAGCCCCAGCCGGGAGGGAATTGGGGTAGGGGGTGTCCCTTTTTCCTTTATTTATTTCTTTTCCTTTTAATATTTTTTTTTTCCAAAAGAGCCGTCGAAATAGTGCAACTTTGAGATTTCTTTGCGTTTTCACTGTATTTTTTTTTCTTTGCATTTGCTAACTCTTTGCTTATAATTCCCCAAAGCCACGTGGGAATTTTGAAGGGCCTTAGTTAAGGCTGCTGTGTCTTTTAGAGCATTTATCTTTATTCTTTCTTTTCTGAAAAAAAAAAAAAAAAAAGAATAAAGAAGGAGGGAGGGTTAATACATTTTTCAAATTCCGAAGAATGGCCATAACTGGACGTTATCGATGTAATTTAAGAAATGACTCCTCCTGCTAACTGGCTTTCTCACGAGTCCAAACAAAACAGCTCAGTGCTATTTTGTTTATTTATTTACCTATTTATTGGAGGTTAGGGGATTTTCTTTCATACAGAAATTGCGGAAGGTGCTGTCCGGGCAACGATGCAGCATCTTCCACAACTTTTCACTCTCTTTCCTTTTAACTAAATGTCCCAGTCTCTTGCATCTGTTCGCCCTACTTGCCCCCTTTGCCCTAGCAACCCTACCTTGGCATTCAGCCTCATGAAAATGTCAAGTCCCCCTCACCAAAAATACAAGGAAATAACCAAGAAAATGCATTTTCACTTACAGAAGAGAAAAAAAAAATAAATGCAGATTATTTGGCTGCTTCCGCAGCTTGTGCTATCGGCGGAGCTCGGGAAATCGCCCCCTCCGCTTTTTCCCTTCGCGCGTCTTTTCCGCGCGCGCCGGGGCCCTTGCGCGGGGCGCCCGCAGGTGCGGCGCGCGCGGCTGCAGTTGCGCCCTGCGCAGCGAGGTGGCGCTGTGGTGCACGGCCCCGCGGCGGCGCGCGGGCGGCGCGCGCTGCACCGCGCTGCCCCGCCACAGCGGCGGCTTCCATTAACAACCATAGCAATATATACTTATTTTTTAAAGGTCTGGCTGGTGGGGGTTTTTTGCTCTATTTTTTTTTCTTGCAAAATGTGCTGTCCGCTTCTCATCCGCCCTCCGCATCCGCGGTGCCTTCCGCTCACCCCATCCTTGCTCTGAACCCTGCTCCACTCACGCGGCCGCGCAGCACGACCAGCCCCGGCACGTCGGGAGCGCAGAGCTGCCGCCCCAGGGCCACAATGGGCACCGCTGCTCTAATTTTTTTTTTTTTCATTCCTTTCATCGGGACTGCTATTATTTTTAAAGTCCGACAATCACACCCACGGTATTGAGTGAAAGCAAATGCAAGAGTGTAGTTTGTTTTAAATAATTCCCCGTTTCCCCCTTTTTTATCCCTTAGAACCGAATGGCTACCGTTTCCCTTGGATGGCAGCTTTATTAATAGGCGCCTTTTAATGGCAATAAGTTTTGAGCAGGATCCTCCACGAAAACCCAGGCGCGCAGACGTAAAAATTCTTACCAGGGTGAATTCCCCAAACTCAAATGCAAAGTGGCCTTTTTTTTCATGTGCTCAGACAAGTTTCTGAACGCTTTGATGAGAGCTCTCATACACAGTTATGATTCCGAGATTTTGGGTTTTATTATTGTTATTATTATTATTATTATTATTATCATTATTATTATTTACTGTTTCGACACATCTAACCCCAAATAAGGTAACCTTTCTGGGTATTCTCTCTCTCTCAAATACTTGTGGGCTCTTGCAACCTTCTCCCGAAATATCGGCTGCAGACTTGGAAAAAAATGCCCTAATAATATATGGAGAAAAAAAAAATACTCGCTGGCCTCGAGGAATCTGAGAGATTTTTGGTGTTTGTTTCCATATTTTATACAACTGCGCTGGAAGTGCAGGGGAGGAAGGAAGGGAGAAAAGCGACTTATTTACAGCTAAGTCCGTGGTAACTCCAACCTTGGAGCGTGGGGCATGTATGAACACCCATGATGCCCCGTCCGCGTCCACGCTTCGTTCTCTGTCCCTTGACACCTGCTCACCTTTTCTATAACTTTTGCATCCTAGTGTGTTGATTTTTCTTTTCTTTTCTTTTCTTTTCTTTTCTTTTCTTTTCTTTTCTTTTCTTTTCTTTTCTTTTCTTTTCTTTTCTTTAAATTTTTATTAAATTTTTATTAGAGTTTTTAATCCTCCTGTTAGGCAAACAGGTTCCACATGCAGGCCAGGTCATTAGGAATGTTAACATCGAGACAAAGAATTATAAACACGATCTCCAAGTCTCCCTCAATTCATTTCTTCACCCATTTTATTTGGTCTAAGTGATGAAAAGTGACAGTTCTGAAATAGACAGCTTTTAAAAGTAATGAAGTCAGATGACGCTTTAACCTGTCGATTGCTATAAATCAACTTTGAAAAAGATGAATGAACAATATTATTTGCTGGCTTAGCTAGGAGTTAATACAGTGTCGCGGCGGGGGACGAGCTGGACTGGGTGCTGCCGCCCGTTCCCGCGCGGTCCCCTCCGCGCTCTCCCACCCAATAACCCCGCCAAAGCAGCAAATATTACACGTTGCATGGAAACCAGGGTCGTTTTCACTGCTTTTATTGCTGATCCTGAGAGGGAAAAAAAAGAGGTATTTAAACGATCCCCACTGTCCAACTGAGAAAGGAAGGAATCTACTATTTTCCTTTTCCTTTTTTTTAGAGGCCTGCTGAACGCAAGGCTCGCCGCGTTTCTGTGTTTTGAGGCCAAGCTCATCCGACTAGCGACTCCGTCTCCGCGAGACAATAATTCAGGAACATTTGCAAAAGAAATACGGACAATTTCATGTCTTTTACTCGATTAATTTATTATATTCGTGTTAAGGGGCACAGTGTGAAGGGAGGAAAAAAAGCAGGAGGAAAAATACAGGAGGAAACGGATGATTTTCGGAGAAAGGTGGGGAGAGAAAGCAATATTCGCTTCCTCTTCTTGGAAGTTCGCAGCGTGTTCGGAGCGGACAGGACATCTTCGGTCCCTAATGTCCCTCCATAGACTCGGCTGCAACCCGAAAATATTGCAAAGGAAACAATTAATGCTCCTTTCCATTGAATTATTATGAGTGAATTACTGACTGTGATTACATTTGCTACCGGCTCGCTCCCGCGGGCTCCCTCCGGTCCCCTCAAATCGTATTTCAGCCCTATGCAGGGAAACGGGTCCTTCCTGGGCTATGTCTGAAAAGGGGATGTGAATGCCCCAGGGTGTCCCTTTTCGGGAGAGGGGGATTTTTCTTTGCTAATGAAAAACATACATTCTCATATTATTATTTATATTTTAACAGTTATCCTGGTTTGTTAAATTGTTTTTAAATGACGTGTATAAAAAGAGAGGGAGAAAAGGAAAAGAGAAATTGTGTGAATTCTATTTGTAATATAGGGCCATGTTAGATGTTCTGTCCCTTTTATTATCCTCATCTATCTATCTATCTATCTATCTATCTATCTATCTATCTATCTATCTATTTATCAGTAGTAGTATTATATCCTGCAGAGAGGGCAAATCTAAGATCTCGTCAGCGTTTCCCACAACTCCTGACCTTTTCTTTATTTTTTTTTCTTTTTATTCCCCCCTCTTTTTCTCTGGCCATGATTCTTTCCATGGAGGTGCCGAGGGGAGCGAGGTTGGGGCTGGAGGTGCTGACAGAGCTCGGTTCCCGCTCCTGGACCCGCGGCCGCCCGCGCGCAGCTCCGCGGGGACCGGTGGGGACCCGGCCTGGGCTCCTGCTCCAAAGCGCCATCGATTTGTAGGCAAACTCCCGCGTCCTCTCCGTCGGAGAAACGGGAAAGCGCGGGACTTGTGAGAGAAGTTTTTCTGCTACTTTAAAGGTGACCTTTGATGACAGTTCCCTCACTTTCTCTTTTCCTATCCGAGGATTTTTTTTTTTAAGTTACGTGGCTCACTACGCTGTCCCCAAAGGTGAGCCTGTCTCTTATACTGCTCTTCGCAAGTCCCTTTAGCCTAGAAAAGATTGCAACACAAATACATTTTTCCTTCTTTAATAACAAAATAAAACTGAGTGTTCCTCATGGCGCTCTTCCTCCGGGGAAAAAAAATCTATGCGCTTTGAAGAAAGGCAAAATACTTTCATACCTGTCGCGAAATGCGGGGTGCAATTTACCCGCAAATTTCGCCTCTTCTACTAGCCCCCCTCCAATTTATAATAAATAAACAACAATAAATAAATAAATAAATAAATAAATAAATAAATAACCAATCAAGCAAGCCCCGGGCGCCCCCTCCCTGCCCCAGATCCGGGCGAAGAAGGGCACGGAAGGAAACTTTCCCTTCTCTGCTTGTGTTACCTTTGCTTGGATGTGTAATGAAAATCCTCGGAAAATGTTACATAACACGAGGATACCCTTTTGGACCACAAGTTTCCAGAAAAGGCTGCGGGGCGCCGCGGCGCTGAAACGTTATCCCAGGGGGAACGACAGCGCGGTCGCGCTGATCCCCGCCGCCCGCCGGGACGGGCTGCGCGCCCGCGGGAACCGCCGCCCCCGCGCAGTCGGAGCCCTGGCCCGGTCGGGGGGAGCGCGAGCGGCTCCAGGGCCCAGGCCGCTTCCCGCGGCCGGGGCTCTGGCTGAGCTGGTGGTGGGGATAAGGGGAAAAAGCGCGCAGGTTGCGCGGTGCGCAAGGCGGTCCAGGAAAAGGGGAGCCCGGGAAGGGGAGGGGCGCGGGCGGGGGCCACCCCAATTGATTTCCCCGTCGTTTTCCCAGTGCACCCCCTTCGCACCTCGGTGGGGGGGGGGCACTTGGGCTGTGCAACCCCCCCCCCCCGACCCAACTCCAGTAAGAACTCGGGGGTGCGTTATATTACATTTTATTCATCCCCCCCCATTATTATTTTTAATAGCCCAGATCTCGCGATAAGGCAAATCTGGCGAGAGCTGGACTCCTCTCCCCTCCCCCCCCCCCCAAGGAAAGATTAAAAAAGAAAATAAAGAAAAAAATAAAAGAACAAATAAATATCCCCCGACCCCATCAGCTCGCGGTATCGCGGATGGCACCCGCGAGGGCGAGCGGGACAGGGGGCACCGCTGCCCGGGGAGTGCGCGGATGAGAAAAGGCTCGAAATCCACCCGCCCTCTCCAATCATTCCCAGCTCTTCCCAGGGAGCCGGGCCCGGCCAAAGGCAGCGCGGGCACCGCATCGCCGGGGCCCGTGCCCTTGTCCCCAGCGCAGCGGCCGCGGCTGCGGCTCCGCGTCCTCTTAGCGCCACTGCGGGCAGAGGGCAGCCGGGGAGAGCGGGACCGTTACAGGGGGTGACATCGGGATTTGGGTCATGGATACGAAGAGGATTGAGGGGTGGGGGGTGTCACAGGACCCCCCCGCGCCGCTCCGCGCCCGCCCGCGCGGCCTCGCCGGGTGCGCAGCGCCGCCGCGTTGGCGGCCGCGCAGTTGGGCTGGGTGGGTGGGAAGGGGTGCTGGGAGGGGGGGGGTGTTGGTGTTGGAAAACGGTCCAGTTTTTCTATGGAAAAAGAAAGAAATAATGAAGGGGGAGAGGGGCTCCGGCGCGGCGGCCTGAGGGAAGTGGGATTATTGCCTTAATTTCGGACAATGCAAAGCGGAGGAGGTAAAAACAAAACTCGCTTCATTCTATACAACAAAATGTAATTTATACCCGGGGATGCCTGTCCACTGAGATTTACATCATTTGCTGATAGCGATCACACTTATTACTTTTCTTCAAAGACTTCCCCCCCAACAAATAAAAAAAAAAAAAAAAAAAAAAAAAAAAAAAAAAAAAAAGAGGGCATTTGTGCTAAATTGCCCAATGCTAGTGTGATAACTGTCAAAAGTTTGACATCAAAGGGAACTAATATTATTCAGTTACCAGAGGAGCTGTCTGTCCAAATAAGAATATCTTAATTACTGAATCACAACGGTAGAAAAGGGAACAGATCTGAAAAGGAGAGGGGTTGGGGGGGGGCAGCTTTCAGTCTGTTCCTTTTTGATGAACCATCTATATTAGGCCACTGTGCGATTCTTAATCATGTTTAGTGGTTTATACCCTTTCTCTCTCCTCATCGGTCCTCTGAACTTTATAACTATATGTAAACACGTTGTCAGTTTGAAAATAATCTTCTCTGGGTTCTTATTAGAAGAAATTTCAATCTTCTTCAGTTCTAGATTAGGCAGTCTAGTTTTCTCTATCGGTGAATGGACTGGGGTTTCTTGGACAATAATGTGCCAATTGTTGATGGTTTGTGACCCATAAAATGTGAGGGTGACTATTCTGGCTTTGGTATGTAATTATGCAAAACACTTTCTATAAAGGCTTGCCATCTGATCTAATGACAGTCCCTGCGGTCTATTTCAAAAAGGGAGGGTCTCTATATACAGCTCCTGAGAGAAAGAAAAGTAACATTTTGTTTTAATACAAGTTTTATGGGAAAAAATGGATAAATACAGAAACAGCTGAATACATAGGCAGGCGTGTTCGCTGCGAATTAAACTAATGACGAGTTATTTTAGTAAGTTAATCATAGCAACACCGTGGGGCTCTAGGAGAGAGGTAGGAAAAAAAAGATATTAAATCCCTCGACATTATACATATATACTGTATGTACATATATATATATGCTCAGCTTCTAAACACTTCGGTCGAGCTGGGCCAGGGGGCTGCCTGCTCCAGACCGCCCAGCTCGGGGGGTCCCCGCTCACTGTGGATATTGGACATTATTTCGCCCTTTTTTTTTTTTTTTTTTTTTTTTTTTTTTTTTTTTTTGAGCTGCGAGCTCCTACCTTGGCGCGCCCGTGCAAATTAGCCGGGCACTTGCAATGACACCTATCATGCCATTAAATAGACGGGTATTTTCACCTGCTAAGTTAACGCCGGCAAAATAAATAACCAAGGCTGGCGCGGGCGGCTCCGTCCCCCTCCATAGAGCCTGGGGATAGATTGGATGTCCTACAAGCAGGTGAACGGGAAGGCGGTGGGGAGTCTTGGAAGATCTTTTGAAACAGAAGAGAAAAAGTTTAAAGTATTTCATTTGCCCCATTTCTCCCCGCTGCTTATTTATTTATTTTCTCTGGAGGAGGACCACGAAGGGACTTCGGCTGCTTCCAAATGACATTATAGCTACGTCACGGGACAAAACATAAACAGCGCTGCCAATTTAAATTGATGTATAAGGATTAATGGGAGATGAAGCATACTAACAACCTGAATTATAATGGCAGTAATAGTTATTATTTCTCCTAAGCATGTATACAGATAGCCATGGGGAGCAAACCCTCGCTTGCTAGAATTTTATCTCGCCACATAGACATGATGTGTGTCCATCGTGACATGTTTAATTCCCCCGTGGACTAGACTAAACTAACAGAAAGAAAGAAAGAAAGAAAGAAAGAAAGAAAGAAAGAAAGAAAGAAAGAAAGAAAGAGCTGATTAAAAAGGAGAAGCAACAAAATATCAACATGCCACAGAGAGAAAGGAGGAATAGATAATTAGAAGCAAAAGAGACGCAGGTAATTATGATCTGAAATTAAATATGATGTTTAAGACGTCTCCTTTGTACTGCGGGGAAGATTTCAGATTCATACACATAATAAACACTCAGGTTGTCATCTGGAGGTGCAAATCTGAAAGATATTCCAACAAATGAAGTGCTGGCAGAGAGAGGTATAAAGAGATCTCCGCCTGTCAGGGGTCAGACAGCCTGAGATTGCTTCTGGAGATCTTTTGAAAATTTCACACGATTGAAGGCTTAGGGGCTTTGCTGCGTTCGCATTTCAAACTCAGATCAGCGGGATCACAATCAAAAATAGAGGTCTGGAAAATTTTGATGCAAAGATGGCCACAGGCTTCAGTGATTTTTTTTTCTTCCCTCCCAGACAGACACTCTGACACGACTATGATCCCTGGGATGACAGAGTTGTCAGAAAAGAAAGAGAAAATAGCATCTTGTCTTGTAACTTCCTATCAGTCAAAAGGAATTTAGGATCCTCTTTCCAATAAAAGGGAGCGAGAGGGAGCACGAGGGGGTGAGGGGGAAGACAAGGCTTTCTTATCAAGCACAGAAAAGTGAGGAGAGTCGTGTGTTTTATAATTAATACAGCTCACCTAAATGTTTCTGATCTCTTCCTTTTACATTCCTCCCACCCCATCACCTCTTCTCCTCTACAATTTCAATTTTAGATCAATTCGTGTCCTTCCAGAAAGTGTGGAGAAGTGATACAACATTGACGACATGTATATTCATGTCCAATATTGTATCATTCCGGCTTATATCCTTACATAAAATAGATGACACTTTTTTTTTTTTCCCTGCAGCTTATTTGTAAAAAGGGTATTTTTTTTTCCTCAAAAACTTTCCTGATTTATCTAGGAATCTAGGACATTAAATCGTTCTGAGAAATTTGTTTAAAGGACAGAAAAAAAAAGTCAGAACAACAGACGGAAATAGAAAATAGCAATAATAAAAAGTGCCCCTTAGAGAGCGGAGGAACAGCACAAGATAAACAAGTGGGACTTGTATTAAAACATATTCACTACCTTCTACCTATAACTCCTTTGGAAAGGTCAGGTGCAACAGGAAGTGTTTTATCATGTTAGCTATTTCGAATTAATTGCTATTGATTTGTTGACCAGGCTGAGGAGTAGTTAACCGAGCTCGGTTCTAATTGTGGAAGTGGCTGAAAGGAGCGACGTGAGCAACTTTGGGAAATGAACGGGCAGGATTTGGGAGTTGTAGCTTTGCAGGATTTTTTTTTTTTTTTTTTTTTTTTTTTTTTTTTTTTCCTTCCCTAATTAGCTCTGAGGGGAACATTTAGGTGCCTCAGATCAGAGGGAGATTTTCGCCCCCGTATTTTACTCTTAGGTTTTATGGGAGACAAATGTTAAGAAAGAGAAAAAAAAGACTCCCATATTTCTAGATTGATTTTTATTTTTGAGTATTTAACTAACCCTTTCCAGACATCGGGTGCGGCTCCTCAGGTAAAGACAGGCAAAGAAGCAGCGAAAATGCACTTTGGGCAATTGATTCTAGGTATTTTCTTCTCTGTGAAAGAGTATGATTATTTGAAAAGAAAGATGAACGTACGAACATTTTTTTTTTTTTTCCCATGGAAGGAATGAGACAGAATTTGGGCTCAGTTGAGTAAGCGCTGTTTGATAACACCTCTGAAATAAAAGATAACCACCCCGCAGCTTTGGGAGGAGAAAATATTTTCTCTTAAACAACTGAGATCAGGAGACTTGCATTAGTGAAGTAATGATAAGTAATCCAGTATTCAAAAAAAAAAAAAAAAAAAGTTTTTCCTCCCCCTCCTCACTGAATTTGACAGCGGTACCTTTGGTAAATGACATCTCAATAAAACATCTTTTCCTTCATGCCATCTGAGGTAATCAATTAATTATCAAATACCCTTCCATTTTGTGCGGATCCCACCTTCTCAAAATGAAAAATTATATTTTTTTTAGCAGAAAAAAAATCGACTAAGTCGCGGATCCTAAGAGAAAGTTTCGAGACAGGCGTTTCAAGTACCCTTGCTCGGGTGTGACTGTTTCACTACGTTATTGCAAAAATGATGCCTCGCGATTTGGGGGGGCATTTACTGAATATAATAAACAACTCTGCAGAACTTAAAATAAAATAATTTGAATTAATGTGTTGGTTTAAAACACTATCAAAAACATCTTTTTTTTCTGTCTTTTTTTTTTCCTTGTGTTCATTCTTTCCTGTCCGTACCTGGATTGTGTTGTGTTTGTAAATCGGGTTCAATGGCGAAATAAAGACAGAGAGAAGAACGAGGGAGTTATAAACAAACAAGATTAAAGACGTTTGAGGTTGAGGGAGAAGGGGGAAAAATCAATACATAAGAAATATTTTCCCCCTTATCAGAAAAATAAAGATTTTTTAAAATTATTTTTAGACATGTACAACATAGAATACAGTTCCTGCTGAATTTCTACTTTAAGATGAATCACCTATATTTAGGGGAATAACATAATTATAAAAAAATATATTTTACATAGCCCTGTGTGTGTGACTAGCGAGCTGTCCTGCCCCGAAAAGTAGCACGTCTCTACGCGCATCGTCCATAATAAACATATATATGAATATATTTATGTATTGTATATGTCCCGTATATGCTGCTCTGGGGAGCTCGTACCCAGCGAGAGGCGAGGAAAAGTCGCAAACGAAGTTTGCAGTAGGGAAGCATTGCGATTCCGGGCGACTGTGCGAGGCAGAAGTTCAGCTCGCGAACTGTTACTTGGGAATAGATAAAAAATTGGAATATTAAACAGATGTCCTGCGAGCCGGCCGGTGGCTGCTGGACTTCCCTGGCGAGCTCCCCTCCTGCGGGTTTTCGCCGGGGCTGGCGGGGGGAGAAGGTGCGGAATTTGTATTCCTCTCACCCCTGGGATGGACAAGATTGTCCTGACAACTGCAAAACGTCGGGGCTGGGACCTTTGTTCTGGAGCTGGGATTGAAATTTGGGGGTGGCGACTCATGCTTTCTTTTTGAGGAGAAGCAGGACGATCTGCTGCTGGCGCGATTTTGCTCGATAAAGTTTCCAAAGATGCAAAGACTATTTTTTTTTTTTTTTTTTTTTAACGTTAGAGGGCCAGTGTCGCCATCAGCTCGCTAATAAACGTGGAAATTAATGAAAAGCTTTCTGTTGTGTCCAGTCCGTTTGGCGAGGGCATCCCTAACCCGAAGCAGGAGCGAGCGAGAGAGCCCGATACCGCCTCCCTTTCTCAGGGAAATCCACCTGGATGTCCCTTTCCTTCTCTTTAAAAAATGTATAAATGAATGTATATATTTTTTATATGTACATACACATGGAGTGGTGTGGTTTTTTATTTTTATTTTTTTGGATGGGGTATGTTTTTAATATTCCGCAAAGGGCTGCGCCGCCACGCAACCCTCCTTACCTGCCGGGGGGAGCTCCGCGGCCAGGTGCAAGAGACCCACCGGTTATTTGGGTTGGGCAGAACCCGCCTCCTTTAACGCCCTTTCGCATCCTGCCAAATAACTTAAATCCTCCTTAAACCTTAAATTGCAACGGGAGGCGGCAGGTAATATTGCCCTTAATGGGGGAAAAAAAAAAAAAAAAAAAAAAAAACCGCGTTTTAAAAATGTGAGAAATTGTAACGTGTTTTTTTGGTGGGGGATT
>JAVCKT010022463.1:15036-32339 GCA_032273925.1 Rhynchotus rufescens
AAAAAAAAAAAAAAAAAAAAAAAAAAAAAAAGCCGCGTTTGAACTATGTGAGAGATTTCCTCGTGTTTTTTAGGTGGGGGATTTAGGGCTTCTCTCGCACCCGAGCTCTATGTCCACACCTTGCAGCCCTGCTGAGCAGGATCCTCTCCTTGCGCGCACGCACTTCGTCCCAAAGCACGCGTAACATACGCCTGCACGTATGGCCTGTAACGCACACATCGCTTCGAGCGGGCTCATCGCGGCAGCCGGGCTTCTTAAAAACACATATAGGCTGGGTAAATATAGGTTCAGGTGCGGCTACGCGCCGCTCCGGCCCCGCGCACCCGCCCGCGGAGCGACCGCACCTGCGCTCGGAGGGGTGCGCAGGGTTGGCTGGGGTTGGGGTGAGGGATTTGGGGCTGCCAGAGGGGGAATGGTCAGAGTTATTCCCAGGCAGCGAGTAGCGCTGCGCAGATTTCACATGATCTCCCTAATTCCGCGCTTTCTATTTTATGATTTCTTGCCAGCATCTCAGTGTGTTTCTGTTTAGATATACTAAGCTCCTTGAAATTAATTAACCTGTGGTCAGCGACAAAAAAAAGTAATACTGGTTAAGCTATATTCCTTTACAACGTTTGGTCACAGTTAGTTACAGAATTTTCCAGCTGTGAAGATGATGTACACTATTTACTGTAATTGAATTGCTGTTATAACACCTTTCAAGAGGAAAAGTGATACATGACAAAAGTTTAGCCGGCGCGGGGCCCCCTTTCCCCGCCACCCCAGGTTCTCCGCAATAAAAACCTGCGCTGGGCCAGGATTCCCGGGGGGAGGCTGGGCGGGGGGGGTCCCAAACGGGGAACGCGGCAGCCTCATCCCGGGGGATAGGGGCTTTTTCCCGCCCCCGGGAAGCCTGCGGAAAGCAGCGCAGCGGGAGCCCGCCCGTGCCCAGCGCATCCCGCAGGGAAAGGCTGAGATCGGCCCCCGGCTGCACGGGGCAGCCCAAACACTGCCCATCCCCGCGGCATCGCGGCGTTATCCCAAACCCCGCTGCTTCCCAGGCTCCTGCAACCCGGGGGGTGCTCTGAGCACCGGGATCCATCTCTATCTGGAAGCAGGAAAAATAAAATAAAAATAAATAAATAAACAAATGAAAAAAAGCAGCCCTTCTCCTGTTTGGGGCGGCAATCGGATTTATTCCTTTCCAACTTGTAATAGATTCTTTAGAGCATCAGAGTGATTATTTTATAAAGTAAATTCAAAGCAGGCTGTTCATTAAATCCCATTATTATTTAAAGGGAACGATCAGTTGGAAAAAAATCTATCTAATTTGGAGGAAGAAAAACACACACACACATTTTAAACAATTTCTGTAACTTTTGCTACCTTTGGCGTTTTTGGCAAGAGAACAAATAAAACCACAGACTAGTTAGAAGTGTTTTTTTCCCTTCTCCCTCTCTTTTTATTCCCCCTCTTCTCAGTGCCACATAACAGCCTTTCCTCCTTCAACTTCAAAGAGAGCTGAAAGGACAAACATTCTGATACAGCTAATAATACACGGGGAGAAAGAATTTGCATTCCTTAGCAAATATAAGTGCTCATTAATAGAATCTTGTATTTGGCTAAGAACATCTTGCGGGTACCGCTGGGAGACAGGAAAGTGTTCATGTGGGGATGGGGGGGTGAGGAAGAGTTTTGATTGACGGTGAAGGAGCTGCATCTTCCCCCTTTCCCCCTGTAACATATATTAGATTAACGATTACTATTAGGAAAAAAAAAAAAAGAAATAATAATCGTAAAGGAACAGATGGGGACGGAATGCCCTGCGACTCCTGAAAGGCACAGCAAGGACTTGCTTCCTATGAATACATCGAGATAAGGGGAATTGGGTCTAAGGCCGTGTGCCCGCTCTAGTCTGGCTCGGAGGGCAGGAGAGGGACGGGACCGAGGAGCGGGGACTGGGACAAGGGGACTGGGACCAGGGAGCGGACCCAGCCCCGCGCTGCTGCCCTCGCCCGCCTCCGAGTCCAGTTTCCCCCCGCTCCGGGCCACAAGGCCCCGGCCGGTGCCGCTCTGCAGCTCCAAAGCTTTTGTACAGCTGTGGAGCCCCTTTTTCAGTGCCGTGCCGGGGGCATAGCCCTCTATGGGAGCTGCCCCCCTACTATGTGCCCCCCACCATTCTTATTTATTTATTTATTTATTTAATCTCATCAGAGTTTCGCACACATCCTCTCATCCTTCGGATACTGCCACTAGGAGCTACTTTCTTTGGAGCAGGGACTTCGGTAGGATCTAAACCAGGTTATCGCTCATGGTTAAAAGAGCCTGGCCGTGGGTCCGTGTGGCTGAGAGCTCACTGATGGAGAAGATGGACCTGTGACGCTTAGTTTTAAACATCTTGTAACTGACAGCATTTAAAATGCAGAAAAATTATGCCGAACTATTATTTTAAAGGATCTCACCAGTTTATTATCATTTCAGCCTTCAACATCAGGTTTGGATATCTTTCTGGTAACTAACCCCTAATTCAACCCCAGGGTTCACAGCAGAGGGTATATACTGATTAAGAATATTGCCGTCCCCTGAGTGTTATATACAGCACAGCAAATTTTGTTGCCTTTAGCCCTGTTCTGGCTTTCACACATTCAGGTTTATTTAATGATGTTATCTTTGCCTGAGAGCTTCTTTAGCTTTGATTAGGCTAGTGAGGAGTGTTTTTTTGGACATGTATGTGAGTGTTTTTGCATTATCCGAACACAGCTGAACATAATTTGCCTGTGACTTTAGTGGGACCATATTTCATCAGAGATGCACATGAATGTCAAAGGAGCCATGCTAGTAAAGCTTCACATGTGGTTCTCAGGGGGAGCAGAAACTTGGGCTTCAAAGAAATCCTGTGTTTTATTAGCATAATCTGCAGAAATTGTCTGCCAGAGGCTGCATGTTGGTTTAGGCCTGGCGGTCACTGGTCTAATAACCTTCTAACTGAGGCTGGGATTAAAAAGTCAAAAGTTTTTTGTTCATTCAGAAAGCAGGACCCTCCGCCTGAACACACTGATGTCCACGTTGACCCTTTGCTCTACCCTAGTGGTTCCCAACCGGTGGTGGCCCAAGGGATAACAATATCAAGCAAGGAATATACTGCCTTTTTATTTTTTTTTCTCTCTCTTCTTCCCATCCTTTTTCACTCCTGTGGGTCACCTCAGAGGGTCCATAAGGTTGACAAACAGGGAATTACAAACCCTTTTGTTTCAAGGTCTCCCTGAAACCTGCCTGTCAGCTTTGCTCCAGGGCTGTGCACCCAGGAACCCCTCCTGAAGGGCAGCCCAAGGCCCCAGTGCTTGCAGGGCCCAGAGCTGTGGAGCAGCAGCAGCAGGGGACAGCCCCAGGGTGAGGAGCGCACATCCTCCGCCGTGAAACAAAATGTTTCAGATGCAATTACTTGGACATCTGTGTCATCAAAAACAAAAAAAAATCAATTCTAATGAGGCATGCTAGGATATTTCGGTATGTTGATAGACTACCTCCCGCTCCTCATACCTGGAATAAACATACTCCCAAGCTATTGGCCCCTAGGAATGACTTTTTTTTTTTTTTCCCTGAATAATTCCTTTTCTTCACACAGAGCACTGGAGTTTCAGTATCGTGCACTTGATGCTTTTCAGTGCTCTCTAACAGCTTCGTGCCATTGCCAGCCTTTAATTTACCCACAGATTCCTGCTTCTCCAGGCTGCAGGTCCATCTACACTAGGTTTCCTCAATACAATGACGTCCTTTTGCACAAGCTATCGCTTTTTAACGTAACAGTTCTATGAGGGCAAGAGTCTGCTTTCCTTCCTGCTTAATCTGGCCAGGGAATCTATTTTCCCCCTTGGGCTTGTACTGTAAAGTTTATCTCCTCCAAAGGTCTCCCTGTCCTTCAGGGATCATGCCAGTGGAGCCTGCTCTGCTTGTTCTTTGGCACATCAAGACCATTTTAGCATCATCTATCATCTGCCCTGACCTGCTGCTGCATCCTGAGTCGTAACCATGTACATTGACTGCCTTGTCAAGTGATGCTCTCCCTATTTTTTCTTGGGATTTTCCTAGTTCTTTTTTTTTTTTTTTTTTTTTTTTTTCATTTAAAAAGCAGTGGCCAGAGATGCTGCATGTGTGGTTGGGATTTTAACAGATGAACTTCATAGCACCGCCTGTGAGTGGGTGATTGCCTTCCCCCAGGCTCTTCCCATCCTGTTCCTCGCAGCTGTCAGGTCTGGTGCCCTGAAAATGGCCCATTTCCAGAACTCTTAGTCAGTATCGGTCATGGTACAGTCTCTTCTGGAAGAGGGAGTCCAAGCTGAAGCAGTGAAAACAGAACTTGTTTTGCTATTGGCATAGTCATGGATGTGGACTTCCCATACTTTGTTTTTAGAAGCATTTTTCAGCTCTTTTGCTATTTTTCTAAGCCTCCCTCTTATAAAATATGCTGATACTACAGGAAATTGTCACCCATCTGTCCTTTCCCTAGACAAGGAATATACATATAGATGCTTATATGTATATATAATTGCAGAAAGGAGAAGAAAGGGTCAGGTGTTGCTATGGAAAGAGACTGTTAATCTGCAGCAGAACTGGTAGCACAGGAGGTAAGAGACTTCACCTGTGCAAAATGAGCCTTTAAAAGGAAGCTCGTGACTAGCTCAGCCTTGCTCCAGGAGACACCTGCCCCAGGTTTGATAATTTGATAATTTGTTCCTCTCATTATCTCCCTTTGCAGATGGCTCTTTGGCTAGGTTTTCATTTATCAAAATGTATCCGTCTCTAGGACTAATTCTAAAAGCCCATTTTCACAAGGCATTGATGTGAATACTTTGCAAAAACACTTAATGCACAGATTCTAGGCAGATATAAATTGCTGCACCTTTCTCCAAAGTCCTGTGATGGTTTGTGCTAGCTGAGCATCTAGGCATGTGGATAAAACACCTTTTCAGACCCTGTTCCCTTTTAGTAATTATATCCAAAAGGTAAGGAATGGGAGGTGTGGGGAGAGAAGAATCTGTTTTTTTCTGCCCACATCTGTTCTGTTAAAATTATGTTCCTGCAGCCTTGTATCTTGAGGTGCCATCTCTGCCATCATGTTCCAGAGCTGGATTTCCTCTGGCATCCTCAGTGCCACCAGCCTGTGGCATGTGAAACCATCTCTGCTTCTATTTACTCCCTGAGAAAGGGAAAGTCTTCTTTTCTTTGCAGTGCAAGACACAATGGTGGCAAAGTGATGAAATGGAGTTGCCAGTCCACCCAGTGCTAAAGGTGGCATTGGCTTTGCCATCAGCTGACCAAGGGAGCTACCTTTAACCCACTGACTGGCCTTTCTTCTTTTAAACCATGGGAGATGCATTATCCAGCAGCCACATCTTGGCTGCATTTAAAAGCAGATTCCCCAGCAGAGTTGCTCGCCTGCAAAAATTAGTTTGTGTCCTGGTCTGGCTCTTTTTGCATCTGACAGAAGTTATCTTCCTGTATGTGCTCTTCAGCCACTTGAGGGCTGTGTCCTGGCATGACTTCTCCTGCAGATGGAAAGTGGAGTTAATGTCTTTTCTTTTAAGACAGGCTTTTTTAGTCCCTGCTTTTTTCTTCCCTCATTGACATCAGCCTTGACATTTGGTGATACCTTTCCCGGTCCCTTCGAAGATGCCTCACGGACCACGCAGGCTGCTGGAGGGGACGTGAAGGAGCTCGCCCAACACAATATGCATCAAGGCCACAGGCCTCATGTTGCACACACAGGTATTGACTCAGGTATGCAAGCAACATTTTATTTTGCTGCCATTCTCCATTTCAGTGTGTATATATATGTATGTATATTTGTTTTCCTTTGCCAAGGAAATACGAGGGTCACTGCCTGAGGGAAATATGAGGGCCACTGCCTATAGAGAATAAGAATTGGTGGCTTGGAATTAAGTATTGACATTTCTATTTGTCTCTATTATCTCTGGCATATATAGGTTTTCTTCAAAATTAGCTATTTATAATATTTTTATGTTGTTGTGAGCTATAAAATCATGATAAGAAATTATCAAATCTGCCTCTTGATTTTTTTACACTCTCAAAATATTCCTTTCTCATGTGTATTCACTTGTAGGCATATACACAGATATATGTTGATACACAGAGGAAAAAAAAAAACCACGGAATGAAAGTGGGATTTAGCTGCCTGCTCAGAAATCACAACTGGAACAAGGGACATCCACCTGTTTCTGCGACAGCTTCTGGGAATAAATTCAACTAGTTGCCCATGACTCCTCACCGTGTGTCTGGGCTGAAGAACCAGCATCTGGAAAACAGGTACAGAGTCTCCAGCTACACTAGCCCAAAGCTAACTTAAAGGTTAGCTTCTCCAGCGACTGCTGTGTTAAGACTCTTTCTTTTCCCCTCTGTTTCGGGAGAAACAATTTCAGTTGAGAACAAGGAATGCTGAAAGGCAAAAGGCAGAATACTTGCAAATATGTGAAGGGTTTTGCTGATCAGAGTTCATCGCTCCAGTTAGTCATTATTTCATAGCTCAGGAGAAATGCAGCCTCGGTGTTCTCTAAGTGATGGGCGCGGGGTAGCAATCATAGGGGCACCGGTGAACTTGCTGGTATTAAGACAGCTAAAGTGCTGTTCAGCTGTAATCCAATCAACAAGGCACTACTCAAGCCAGCAGCACAGCAAGGCAAGCTGAGCTGATGATCATTCAGGGCAAGCTACCTGCAACTCAGCGAGAACCAATAATAATAATAATAATAATAAAAAGAATTCACCTATCAGAAATTTTGGGATAAAGGTCAAGATATTTTGTAATGTGTGATTATCAGTGGTCATTGGTGATAAACACAGGATTGGTGGGAAGGGGAGGCAGCTGATGAGCAAGAGATCATGGTGTGCTTGGGGCAGACAAAAGAAGAGCCAGGAGGAAATACATTTGTTTTGAGCAAAAAGATTAATTAGTGAGTGGAGCTGACTTGTGTAACACAGAATATGTTTTCTTTGTAAATGGATCTGAGAAGAACCAAGATAGAGGTGTGGGGCTATGCCTGTCTCCTAGCTTGTAACTGGGAATCTGTGTCTTATTCCCTAGAGAGGGAAGGGGGCTACAATGTCCTTAGTCCTATTGGTAAATGTGTGCCCATTTAAAAATAAAATAAAAAATGAGTATATGGGAAACCTTCCATTTCGCCTTTTCGTGATAACGTATGGCTTGTTAAATAGTTTCTATCCACATGACTGGGAGCCCTCACTGAGGACAAAAACTTAAGCAGTCCAGAATAAAATTAGAATGATGAGGGAAAGAATGTATCATCATCTTCTACCATTTTATACAATAGTATAAGATGATGCACTTATACTTCACATCCAGTGTCCATTTTTAAATTAGGTAACAACCCAGGAGATATATAGATGCTGCATTTAACCTGTTTGTGATCATCTTGACAAATTTTCTTTCTTGAGGATTGTTCCTGATGCGCAAAGGAGAGATTGTTGAACAGGAGAGATGTTTATACTGAAGGAATGTCATA
This sequence comes from Rhynchotus rufescens, assembly GCA_032273925.1. Lineage (NCBI taxonomy): Eukaryota > Metazoa > Chordata > Aves > Tinamiformes > Tinamidae > Rhynchotus > Rhynchotus rufescens. The sequence continues at coordinate 22,554 of JAVCKT010022463.1, forward strand.
AAGAGAGGCCAGTAAGCCTGGAGGGAAAATAGCATTGCAGAGGATGTGGATAAAGAAATGGTCCAAGATGGTCCCTAATGAAAAAGAAACTGAAATATAACATAAAGGAATGAGAGATATATACATACACATAAAAGAAAGCATATGGACAACAGGAAAGTGAAGTTGAGAGTTATGACTTTGTTGAAGGATGAAAAAAAAGCAGCACAAAGGATGTTAAGAAGACAGGCACAAGATGTCGAGAAAAGTGATTTGTCATTTGGTTTTGGGATGGAGTGACAGATGGGAGGCTGCAGTGAAGAAGGCTGAAGCTGTAGGGAGATAAAGGGAGCATATATGAGTTGAGCAGGGTCTCGAGAGCAAGCTGGACCTCTGAATAGTTGTGAAGGAAAGTGACGGTCACTGGCCTGTGCACGTGAAGGGGGAGGCTGGTAATGTCTATGATGACAGATGATGGGAGCTGGATATGGAGAATATCTGAGAAGAAAGCATGCTCTGGGCCCTTGGTGTGACATGGGAGGGGTGATTTTGGTTTTTCTCTCACCATGCAGCCCCTCAAAATCTGGGGGCCATCTGGACATTAGTCCTGTCCCTTGCACAAGCTGTCGGTGGCACCGAGGGATTGTTCTGGCAGCCAGGACTTGCTGGCGCATCCGAGAGCTGCTGCGCTCACGGCCAGGAGGGCAGATGGTGTCGGATCCACCACAATGGCTCTGCACCACCTGGTGTCCCCCTGCACGGGGGCTCCCGCAGAGCCAGGTGAGCCTGGCTTCGGGCACGGCTGTGTCACTCAGTCGCATGGTTTAGAGCTCCTACATTGTGTCATGACAAGTGTGACAATGAAACACCTTTGAGACGATGAACCTTGGTGCAAGCATTCATGACAACACAGTTGGCCAACAAGGGACACAGCCATCTCGGGCGTCACCAGAGCAATAGGCTGAGGTGGCTGCCAAGCCAGGAAAGGGCAAACTTGGGTGACATAATGTCCTCCGAGACACAGGTGTTTGCAGTGATTTGTTTCTTCAATCATATCTCCTCAGCATTGCTTTTGATAAAAGTAGACCTAATGTCTAAATTAAAATTTGGGCTGGTATTCTGAACTGCTCAAACTATAGATATGAAGAGGCATCATTGGCAAAGTCAGTCATTCCTGCTCGTACACACCTACACATCAAGGATTACTTTATTATATGTTATTGTCTCTTGATTGAAATAACCCAATAACAATATAAGTTTGTTACAGTACATATGGTAATGAAGGTCAGAAAATTAAGTACTTGCAGGGAGCAAGGCGACTGCATGAGTTTATGAAAGGTCTGAAGATGAGTTTTCTACATCATAAATTGGTTCCCTAAGCATCAATTTATGAGCCATTCAGTAAGGGAAAGACAGGAGGAGGAAAAAAGATTCAGGACTGATGAATGCACAACTTTTATAATTGCTTTTTTGATTACACACTGTGAGACTCTACCTAATATGCCAGTATTTAATGCATTATCTATAAAAACACAAATATTTGTGTATCTGTGTTAGACTAAGAGAAGACAGAGAATGGCTAAAATTTAGGTTAGACTTTAGTGGATTACGGAACTATTTCTCTTTATCCCAAAAAAAAGGGATCTTGCCCATTACACAGTGCATGGTTGTATACCCTGCTTTGGAACTGCATGAATTCGACAATTTAGGAAACCTATTTCAATGAATTATCTGACATGTATGGCATGTATACTGGTCACGGACCATGCCAAACCTCTCCTGTGGATCGTGGGAAGAAAAATGCTGACATGATAAATGGGATATTTTACCTGAAAGAACATTGTAAGTCTAGTGACTAGACTGTGGTTCAGGAAAGGATGTTACCATCACAAATATTATTAAAGCTACTTAAAAATGAATAATCTGAAGAGGAGAGACATGGCAAAACCTGCTAGTAATAAAATTAGAAATAGAAAAATTGCTTATCCAGCTGGTGAAATCCTGATGGAGGGTGAAACCTAGCAAAAAATAAGCACCAAATTTAGAGGCACCCTAAATATATCTGGAATATATCTGGCAGACAACAAGAACTAGTGCCACTAAGGAAGATCAATGTATAAGTGAATTGAAACTGCCTAGTTCTACTCTGTTCTAAATAGATTTATACCCTGCAGAGGCTCCATGTTGCTGGCACCAGTGCGCTGAGTGGTGACCCAGTCTTACCTTTATTCACACCAGCAAGGGAGACTTTCAGAACTGTTTTATTTTGTACTTCCAAGAAGTACAAGAAGTCTCCTGAAAAGGGACCCGTGGCAGTTCTACAGTCATTAACAAATCAAGTTTCAGTAAAATTAAATGGGTTCATGGGTTGGGTGCCTTCAGCACTCAACACTTATTAATTTCAAAACTTGAAGTTTTTAAAGCTTAATGCTTGTGATTAATTCCTGTAATATTAATAAAACTTATTCCATTAATAAAAGTCATTCTGGTTCTCATTAAAAGCAAAGAAAGTCTGTATGCAAAGGAAAAATATACTGGCAGGACTTCAGTTTATTCATGCTTGTCCTGCACGAGGAGATGAACCCAGCTTTTTTCATTTTGAGTTTTCATGCACTCGTGAAATGCTGTTGCATCTGGAGTTAAACTTGGCCTTCAAGCCCCCAAAGTGTGTATGTGAACTTCCTCATGGTTAGTACCAGGCTTATGGGTCTCAGTTCAGAGACACCTTTGAGAATATGTCTCCCTATTGGAAAAAAAACCAGATCACTTGTACTGAAATTTCCAGTTAGCAATGTACCTAGAGGCTTGGCTAGCTTGCTGGAATTCGTTCCTGGATTTTAAAGACTGCAGTATTGCTTTCCACTCTCCAAAAATATTCTAGGCATAAGAATAGAGATATTTTCTTTTAAAGAAACGGAAGTGAACACAAATTCAGCATTGATAAGCTACCCTATCTGACTTGTGTTGATGTGTTCACAAGTCATCACGTGCTCTCCTTGTTAAACTCAAGGAGAATCTCCTCTGGTAGAATGTGGGCCTGTTTTCTTTTTTTATTTCATTGTTTTGAATAGCAGAATTTCTACAGATGCTTGCTTCTGCCCTATCTACTTCAGAAACTAAACTGTCTTATTGATCCTGAGTACACACTTTGTGCAACTTCTGGTGGTTCAAGGTAAAGAGCTTGTGTATCAGACAGTACAGCTTTCTTCAACCCACCCTGCTCTGGAATTTTTGTTCACACAGAAGGGCATCCTCACACCAGAGTCAAGTCTAGTGTCTCCTTCAGTTGTCTGAAGACACATAGTAGAATTTTTTTCTCGAGCTGTGGCCAATTAAATTCAGTTTAATAACTCTAACCATTTATGTGACAGGTTTAATGTTCAAAGGGCTTATAAATACACTAATTGCTGTTCAGAATGCTCCCACGGGATATCTTAGCCTTATTACATCCTCATTTTATTGATAGGGAAACTGAGGCAAGGAAGTGAAGTGATTTGCTCAGGACAACTGATTGGAGTCCTTGCCAAATTGCCCTGGAGAATTCTAATGCTGTGCATTTTAAAGTATGGGGAAAAAATCTACATTGAATGATTAAAATGGGGGAGCAAGTAGCTATATTAGGCTTGTCTTCTGAATTTTAACAAAATAAGCAGTACGGATCTCAGAGACCATTCTTTAAATCTCTGCTTCATCCTCACATTTTGTTTAAGCTTCCTACTATTGCTATTAAGCTTCTTGCATTTAATAGCATGGTGCTATTACCATGGCACCTGTAATTTTGGCAAAAGTGGACGTTACACTCAGAGGAGGCTCTTTTATTTATGAAAGGAATTTGCCTGTCCCGTGGTGACTTCAGGGAACATTCAGGGTTGGAGTTGGGAAGAATTAGGCCATTCCTAAGAGCCCAAATTAAGTTATAATGGCCATGCTCCAATGCCAGAACCATATAACTATTACCTGCCCTGGCGGGATTTGCAGGAAGATGTTGAGTTAAATGAAGTTATCCAGGTCACAACTGTTACATATGTGTGTCTTCTGGTCCTCTTCTTGGTACCATTCGTGAAATGTCAGTGACTCTTTCACTGCTTGTTCTTAAGAGCAAAACTTTGCTGGGTTCAGGGCAATATCCACTAATTTGAGAAATGCAATGCCTTTGAAGAATCTCCAAGGAACAATTAGAAAATAGAGGGGCAAAATGGTGAGAAAAAGCCAAAACAGGAGACCTATGTATGTAGTTCCAACATCAAAGGAATATTACCCGGGCTTTTATCTCCTTTCCCTCTTGTGAGTCAAAGGTATGACATGTTACTGCATAATTTAAGCATTTTCTATTTTGAAAGCTTAAATGTCAATGTAGTTCATCTGGTAGTCGTTTCTGTTGTGCCATTCCAGGCTGGTACTCGGGCAGCGTGTCTTCCCAGATTTCATGCGGTTGTTTCCGTCTTGTCTTTGATAGGTATGTGTCTGAAAGCCTCAAGGATTCATTTTGGATGCAAATTCATGCATACGCTGTGATGGTTTGCTTTGAATACAATGTCCAATGAGGTACAGTATTTTTTTTTTTTTTTAATATAGCATTTTTATGTCCTACTTTACTGTGGTTTTGCCATCCTCTTCTCTGTCAAGTGTAGGGTGGTCTGGCTTGCATCTAGACACATTGCAGTTTGGAACTGTCTGTAAAGTAGCCACCCAGAAAATAATATATCTTCTTTTCTTTTTCCATGTTACTTTCTTTAGAATGAACTTTGAATTTGAGGATTATTGACAAATCTGTTTGAAAAAGAAGCATGAAGAAAAACCTTATTGGTCCATCTTGTGGCAAAAAGCGGATATTTCTTTGCTCTTTTGAATGTTAGTGGATTATTTACGCTGGTGCAATGTTTTGAAGAGATAAAATGCTCCCCACTGTGCTACATGCAAATCTCTGGAATGTAAACATAAATAGTTGTTGAACATTCATAATCAAAGACATTTTTTATAATTATTGTTGGATAGTTCAGTCCTCTAATAGCATCATCTGGTATAAGTCAGCGTAGCTCTACCAAAGTCTGCAAAGCCGCTACTGACTTGTACCAGATGGGACTCAAACCCTTCACTCCAAGTTGAGCTTTTCTGGAGGAAAGAAAAAAAATCTGTCAGTCCTTGAATATGAAGTTCTCTGTTAATTCATGGACAGGTAGAGCAGCAGGGACTTCATCTCCACCTCTATCCCAGCCCTTACATGGGGAGAGTATTTCTGTGCTCCAAGGAAGCAGTTTCTCTGCCAAGTTAATCCTTGGCCTGTATGCTCAGATTATCACCAAGATTTGTCAGATAATGAATGCTCTTTATAATGCGAGATCTGATATTTGGACAAAGACCACCAGCTCTTTAACACAGGCCATCAAACAGCTGTCGGGTGCTAAAAATTCTCTGTCATTCACAACCTGAGCTGTATTTTTAGATATCTAAAGGTGAAGGGTTTGATATCCTGTTTTCTGCTCCTGGTGTGATCTTCTTTTACTGTCATTCAGCATTATCTTTTCTCCAACATTTTACACTACATAAAGCAATAAAGCATTTTTCTAAGTAATTCTAACATCTGATTCTACTTCAGCTGAAGTCAAAAATTGGAATCTTATCCCTTTGGTATTCTGTAGACCAACTTCTATCCAAGTTAGTATAATAGATAATACTCAAGTAATTTTTTTTTTTTTTTTTTTTTTTTAACAAATGGACTTAGACTACATCATCCTAATAGCTGCTGGCGGAGACTGCCGATTAGAAATATACTTGAGCTACGACTATACATCTATTTCCAAATCAGCAGTGCTATTAATTGGCATATAGATTATTTTGACTAATGGCTATAAGAAAAAATGTGTTTGCATAAAATAAAAGATGGACAGGTAAAGGATGTTTTCACATCTTTTGGATGCTAAGAGCAAAAATATCCAATAAATACTGATTGATTACGACTTAAGCCTGCTCACCTAAACTTCATGGAGAAGAAAGATTTTAGAGAAGAGAGGAATATTCACATACATTTTATAAATGTATTCACTTTTCAGATAATTAAATTTGTATCAACTTTTTCAAGTTTGTTTGCAAGTTTTTTTTCCCTGCTGTGTTTTTGATGAGATCCTCCAAGAGAGACGTCATTGTTCTGTAAGATTGCGGTGGAATGAACTTTTTCGCAAGAAGTCTGAGCTACTGTTAGTAGCTACTGAGGAGCTTTAAGTCCGATGTGGGTTTAATGTTGTGATGAGTGCCATGGCAGAACAGTCTAACAATATAAGTCTGTTGGACATGTCGTCTGGGCTGTCACGTTCAATTTGCACATGACCTCCTGGCCAAAAAATGGGAAAGAAGTGGTAGAATGTGGAACTGAAAGCTTATATTATTGCTTTGACAGCTTCACTCATCTAGAAGTAATGCAAAATGCAATTTATATTTATACTCTCTGACCTTCTGTACAGAGAAGGAAACTATCTAATGATGGGCCATGGTAGCAGAGAAAGAAACAGATCTCAATACAGCTGGAATTTGTCTACTTTTTTTTTTTTTTTTTTTTTTTTTTTTTTTTTGCTTTTCAACCATTCAATTACAGTCAAAAGATAAATGAAACATGAAGAGTGCATTGGTTAGGTAGTGACACAATTATTTTATAGTGAGTAGGTTCTGGCTTTGAGCCTTGGCAAAGGTTGCCATGCACGCCTTGTTTCACTAGATACAGATAATCTGCTTGCTCCCACTGGACATATCCCCTCTGCTCATAGGTGTTTCTTTGTGCCCATCACAGGAGAAAAAAGACACCAGCAACTCAGCAACACTCTTCTGATGCATTTAAATATTCTTGAGATAGACTGACACTCTAATCCTATTAACTGCAATAAATCAAGTCAGGTCTAATTGTAAACATGACTTTTTTTTTTCCTGACTTTTGTGGAAAATAGGCAAGCAGGGAGAAAGCACCTTCTTCTTTATCCAAGGACCACCACATAGGTTTGTATCTTCCTAGGAAGAATTAAAAATGGATAAATATAGCAATGATAGTAAGATAGAGCAGGCTATACTTGAGGATCCATAGCAAGATCTATCAGAGCAGATATCCACAACTCAGCATCCTTCAGAGGACTTCAGTCATGGCAGTTTGCACCAGCACCATTTGGCTCAAAAATTCAGCCTCCAGCTGCATCTTTTGTAAAATAGATACAGCATGCAAAGAGAATTTATTTTCAGGACTAAGCATGAAGAGGATATAATGGACACAGAAAGCAGGGAGATACAGTGTTTATACAACTCAGCGCGTTTTGGACATTGCTCTGAATTTGACACTTCTTCCTGCGTATTCATTCTACCTTAAACCTAAAGTTCAATTAAAGTCCATTGAAATCAATAGCGAGAATTTCACTAGATAGATTGTTGTAGGCAATGAAGCAAGCCTAGAGTTAAATGTTCACATAAACCAGTTGTCATTTTCTTTTCTGTCTTTTTATAGTCTGAAGTGACAGAATTCTATGGGTAGTTGTATTTTTTGGTTTGTTTTTATGATTAAAAAGGACTACTATTAAACAAAAGTTTCAACCATATATCCAACCTTTAGGAAATGCTTTTTTTTTTTTTTTTTTTTTGTAAATACAATAATGATGAAATGCTGACTGATTCAGAAGAGTGGAGATTCAATTTATACCACAAATTTATATAGGATTGTTTCCCAGCAAGAAGTAGTACTTTGTCCAGACTATTGAAGTTATCCTAAATGTTAAAAACTACTTAGCTCTGCATCCTTTTGGAGAAGAATATAATTATAATATACATATAATAAAGTGATATGAACATACTGCTTTCTGGTGAGGGGATTTAAGTGAGCTGGGTTAAGCAACGGGCCACCCGTGGGGCCCGTGATCTCTGGGGCAGCTCTGGGCAGTAGTGGGGCAGGCCTGGGTGTGGGGTGGGTGCATAGGGGCCCTTGCCACAGTGAACCCTGTGGTTGGTGCCCAGGGTTACGTCAATCCCCCCGTCCTCCTGGGCTCCTTTAGCTGGGCAGCTCTGGACCTGGGAGCGAGCTAGACACCAGCTCTTCCCCTTCTGCTGTTTTTCTTTTTTTCCAAGTGAACAACTAGGGGAAAGAGAATGAGTTAAATAAACAAATAAATAAAATGCCTGGATCAGAAAGCAAGCTTAGGGCTGACTCCTGCTGCTGTCACCAGGGGTTTTGCCCTTGGAGGAGAGGGACGAGGCCTTTGGTGGGGATGGGAGGGAAAGGTCACTGCGAGGGGGCTTGGCAGCCTCTGGCCCCGCGGCTGGGGTGGGCAGCGGTGCCCGCGGCCTCCGCTCCGCTCACCCCCTGTGCTGCTTTTTCCAGCTGAGTCACTGAATCTAGGAAACCAGCAGGCTGAGCTGGCATTTTGGAGAGAAAAAAAAAAAAAAAAAGAAAAAAGCAACCCCGCTTTGTCTGTTCCCTTCATTATTTTTTTTTCTACCAAGCTGCCGGAGTGAAGCAGTTAATAGTGATTTTTTTTTCCAAGCGTTTTTAATCCACAGCCCTGCCCTGTACCTGCCCTTATAATCCCCTAGCATGTGCTGGTGACATCACATGGCCATCAGCTCCCAGCTCCCGTCCCTGTGACTGTCATTAACTGTTGCAAGCAAATGAAAAATGACTGGGAGACTCGGTGGCTCCCACCAGTGACCTTGGGTATTATTAGAATGACCTCTCTGTGGCTTGACCATAAAAAAAGAAAAACCTTTCTTGATATCATCACAAGGGCTGGGGCTGAGCTGAGGCTGTTTGCGGCAAGGAGCTGAGGAAGCAGTTAAAGAAAGCGGAGTAAATGTTATGCAAAGATGCAGCCGCTATAAATACTTGATGAGAGGAGTGTCTGCAGCAGTGGACCCCGTGCCAGGACATGCCAGGCAGCGTGTACCTGCCCGGCCTTATTGTTAACCCACCTCCTGTTTGCTGTTGATTTGCTTGTATTTTTTTTTAATTATTTTGATTTTGAAAATAGAATCCCACTTTAACCCTTAAGCACTCCTTGGCCTCACACACCCTGTTCCGGAGGACTTTTTGCCTTCCTACACACACCTCTGTGAGTAGAGAGTCTAGAAGAGTGGGGAGGCTGCACGCAGTCATGCATAAGCCTTTTCTTTATGTATCTATCCATACACCGACCTTCTGTGCACATGTATCTATTTGGATATACGCTCACATGTATATATGTGACACATGGTCATAAATACACGTGTTTAGGCTTTTCTATTGATCTGTATGTATACAAGCATGAACCTGTTAAGAGAACATGCCTGATATTGCAGCTGTCATGATACCTTCTATATGATATACGTATAGAGTTAGCATATGCATCTAGCATGTTTGCATATGCATCTAGCATATAGCATATATAAGCAGTGTTTCCTGCATCACGCTCTGATAACCGTAACTGTTGCTGTAGCTGGGCTGGGCCCAGATGTATGAGGCTGTTGGCCCTGCCCTGCTCTTGATGCCATCCTGGCAGTGGCTCAAGGGCAGGCAGGGGCACAGAGGCACGAGGCCGAGCTGGGATATCCCCTTGTCTCTGGGGAAGGGAACTTCTGGAGCCCTATGGGATCCACAAGGGGACAGTGGGGACACACCGGCTTCTGACCACCCTCGGGAGCTTTGCCATGAAATGGTTAAGCTTCGGGAGCACAAGAGCTATCCTCAGCCTGCTGTCCTGCCTCGCTTCACTGAGATGGATCTGATGCCCTCTAGACTTCTCCTGACCAAAAAAAAAAAAAAAGCACTTTATTCTTTATTACAGGTTATGACAAGTTGCAGAAAGA
>JAVCKT010022465.1:0-12770 GCA_032273925.1 Rhynchotus rufescens
GTGCAGATAGATATTTGGCTAATACCTCTGGTTTTGCCTTTTTTTTTTCCCTAGAAACTTTCAAAAGTATTCTTCAAAGAAGACTTTCATGTCAGTCCCATTAGCAGGTCATGTTCATTTGGCTAGGGTAGAGAGTTACTGTTTTTGGTAATGCAGACCTATCTGCATATAAATAAAGCAGAAGGTACAGCTTCCCTGAAGCTTGCCGGATTGCTAGAGTCTTTCTTCCAAAAAGCCCTGTGCACCAGAGGCCCGTCCTGTCCCTTTTGAGTCTCTCTCTCATTGCCTTCCCTTGCAGCTTGCTCACTTTCTGATTCCCTTCACACGTAACTGCAGTCAAATCGATGGCCAGGCTCCTGAGCTTGCTGCCAGTGCTCAGGGAACCCACTGCGGAGGGTTTATCCTGCGCAGGATTTATCATGCTGCTCCACGCCTGGGGGTAGCGACTGCTGTCGATCCAGGTGACATTAAACAGAGATGTGCAATTGCTGTACTGTTTTCTCTGAGTGAGAAATATGTGGTAAATCTGTTACTTTCAGTGAGATGCGTGCGATCTGGACACAGATTGAAGAGCAGCCCCCGCAGCCGGGGTTACAAGACACCTCAGGATATATCCTGTTCTAGAGCCAGTTAAATGTTCAAAGGATTGGATGGGAGCATTTATTTTTATATTATATCTCCAAGTCAGGATACACTTTCCATTCGCTCAGTTTCACCCACCGTACGTAAACTGCTTCCTTTCAGTTGGATTGGTGCAGCGGATAGCGATACAGATAAACCCAAACATAAGAAATGACGACTCTTAAATCTTTAAACAGTATGGCACAATACCCTAGGGACACACTTGCTGTACCCAGCGCCAAGTTAACACTCGTATTTTTGAGATAATAGAGAAAACTTGTGAATTCTATATGTATTCAGGCAAAATAGTGACCACCCTCCTATATTCCATCTGCAGGCAAGCAATTTCCCATTTCTCAGTGCTGGAGCATTTGCAGCCTGCTTTAGTTTGCCCAGCGCCCTACAAAATCAGACTGATGATAGGAGAGTAAATGCTTGCATTTGTGACAGATTACTACATCAGCGAGCCTTTTGCCTACAGATTTATAATCATCATGCAGCTACAACTTAAACAACGCAGTCTGTTGCCCAGATTTGTTTCAGAAAGTTCGAGAAGATTAAATTTCACTTTCTCAGTGGCAAGTGAGATAAAATTAGAGCATTATTGATTCCTGCCTCAGCCCTGCGTGTGCTGCTCAGCTTCCTGAGGAGAATCGAAATTTAAAGGAAGGGAGAAGGGGGACAACAGCTGCACATGGTGGCTCAGCCGCACACAGTCGCAGAGCCCTCTTGGCTGTAACATTTTTCTCCTCAAAATATTCTTAGGATCATTAAACGGAGGCTGCTTTAAGTGCCTGTTGTTAGAATGGTTTCAGGGAAAACTTGCCCTTTTCTGGCTGGCTACGCCTCAGATGAATTCGCTTCATTTGCTCTTGCCTGTACCCAGTTGTCCCGTCGTGTGCCGCAGAGCTGATGCTGGTGGCGGCGCTCCCTGCTCCGCTCCGAGCAGCAGGGCCCTTCGTGCAGCTGGGGCGGAAGGTCCTAGCAGGTCTCCAGTCCCTTTCCTGAACTGGGGCCAGGTTTTCCCCTCAAGCCTCCCGGGCTCTGAATCAATAATGGACCACTCACCTTTGCTCTCCAGCCTGGACTCTGGCTTGGTTTAATCCACGGAGCTGATATTGTTTTTCCTATCTGTGCTTGCAGATATGATTCATAACATCTCATGGCATCATCTCTTTTCAAAGGGAATCTCATCAAGCCCGTATTTCAGATCACTCTGTTTTTGAATGCTAGTAAATCTACTGCAGATGTGCGACTTCTGCATCCAAGGCCAGCTGGCAGGTCATCATGTGCATCCCTATGCAGATGTGGTGGAAAAGCATCCAATTCATATGCTCAGGCTCTTAAAGGAGTCTTAACACCGGCACTAAGCCTGCAGCTGCATTGGGTTGGCTTCCCTTTAAAACCTCTACAAGTAAGGAGGGGGACTGTATCTCCCACAGCTGCCCATAAGATGTTTGGCTCCCCAGTCCTCCCTGCTCCTGGGATTTCTAGAGATGTCCAATTGCCTCAGGCCTTGTAAGGAATCAAGTTTTGACCCCTAATTAGAGAAACTGCTGCATGCAACAGCTCTGTTGCATGACTGGCTATTTAGGAGGCAAGCAGAGTACTTAAAAATTGCCCTAATCAGTGCAGTTCTGTAGATGTAAGGCTAAATGACAGAAGCATATAGGTTTTGCACATCACAAACTCAACTGCTGCTAGAAGTCTGCAGCTGACTAAATACACGTTACTGTTGACAAGAGATCCTATAAGTTGGGCTTGATGCATAATTACAGAAGACAGTTGCGAATGTTTGTATTCCTGCAGCTAGTGCTGTATCAGCATTTGTGCAGGACAAACTTCCCTCCACTGTGAGCCCTTTCATCAGTAATGAATTTCTCCTAAAAACATGCTTTTTTTTTTTTCTGTAGAAAATGCAGAATTTAGAAAAAAAAGTCTCAAAAAGAGTAATGATTAGTTAAAACTTTACTAAATGTGTCAGTAAATTCTCTTTAGCAATTTGACTCACTGCCTTCCTTAATATTTTCTCCTGGCTCGGGGTAGCCTTTTCTTGTCTAGAACAACAGCTGCCTTATTAGAGATACATCTTGGGTTTTTGACACTGGAGAATGTAAATAGCACCTTGGAGCTGCGTCTCTGTTCTTATCTCGCTAATCAGATTCCCAGAGAGGAAGAGATGATGCAAGCTCTGCTTCACCCTGGGGACGTTTCCCACCCACACTCTGAAAGGGCTGCTTAGTGTGCTGGTGCCAGTGGAAAAAAACCTTGCCTCGCTGGCATATGCATGGAGCGATGCCCCCATCTGATGGGAGTCCAGGAACATCAGATGAGGTCTCATCACAGAGTTTTCTTCATATTCTTTTGTTGGTGGGACAAAACTTGCCCTTGTGAAGAAAGCAGACTGCCGTATTTGGTAGCTTCTTCTTTCCCACTAATTAAGACTGACGAGTCTGGAGGGAAAGGGCAAGAATCTAGAGAGAAATCATCCTTCTATTACCTAATTCCTTTGCAAATGTACAGTTCCATATGGCACACGAGAGGCTATTTTGGAAGAGCTGTTGTTGCATCCCTATCCTTCAAACATTTGTGCACATCGTGTATATTGGAGTAAGTCAATCCTGCTGGGGGCCTTCGATTCCAATTGATGTTTTTTTTCCAATTAGTAAAGATCAAGAAGCATGACTAAAATTCAAATTGCCAGTCTTTGCTCTTTTCAAACATTGGCTGTAAAGCATATTTTTTAAGCACCATCTGCTGTACGTTCAGAAAATAGCAACCCAAATTGTTCTTCTCTTTCCAGCTTTTTAATCAAACTGAAATGACTTAAATGCTGCCCTTCACGCTATGAAATATATTGCCTCAGATCTTGAATGTTTAAACTGTATTTGTATAATTATCCAGACGCGTTATCTTTTCGTGTATAGCGACCTATATAATACACATCGGAGAGAGACACTTAGAGGAGAAATCGTACTACAAAACACCATGTCCTACAACAGAACAGTGGAAGGAGACAGGGAAATAAGGGCTAAGCTGGGCCTGATTTCCAGATGTGCTAAATAAAACAGAATGACTAGAACTGAAGACAGAGCATTGTCTTTTGAGGGGAGATTTAGTATGTGGCACCTGCAGGACACAATGATAAAAACAGAAGCGATACATCAATTCAGAATCCTTAGTGGAAGGTATTAGCTCTTCAGTATGGTTTAATATTGTTTTCCAGAAAAGTGTGGCTCCCTATCAGATCACCCATTGCCCGAATACCCAGTCATCACAACTATGTTGAGGGTGAACTGCAGGCAATGAAGAAAAATTACTCCAATTGATTAATAGCCTGAGCTGAGTGAACAGGCTGAAAGGAGTAAAGCAGCCCACAGAACAATTAAATGAACAACAGCTACCAGCCTTTTTTCCTCAGTGTGAGTGTTGAGCCTGTCTTCTCTATTTTTTAAGGAAGTTTCTCTATTGTAGTGCTTTGATGAGAAAAAAAAAAAAAGAGTGTCAGAGTGTGTTTGGTTCAAAATAGGGTGCACAAGAGCAGGAAGGGAAAATCTACTGGTATGAGAGGTGAGACAGGGGCTGACCAAATGAAAACAGCAGAGGCAGCAAAGGAAAACAGCAAATGAAGAGATGGAGAAGCTGGAATCTAAGAGACACCCTATTGCAGCTCCTTCTGCTTTCTTATCCTTCCTGGCCTTTTCCCATTTCTCCTGTAGGCATTCTGCTCATCAAACCTTACCAACACTACTCATTTTTTTCCCTCTGCTTGCAGCTCAAGGAGTTCACTGCCCAGCATGGATGTACTCAGCAGTGAACCTGGGCCTCATGGGTCAGAGACTCCATCAGCAGGGCCTATAGATCATGTGTTGAGGGGAGCACAGGAGGTGACATTTCAGGTTTGAATGCTGTCCTTAAGCTGTGGATTTGTCCTGGTCTCTTTCAAGGGTTGCATATGCAAAGCTATAGATGTTCATTTTTTCATATTATCCACCCTTTGGTTCTATGTCTTAAGCTGCTGGGGTCTGAGCACTTGTAGCTGCTAGAGGTACTGGTGGGACCTGCACTCTGCATCCATGGAAAGCACAAGTGCACTCAAGAAGGTCAGTTGAGAAACCTTTCCTGTTGGGTAGACAAAATGCTTAATTTTTGAACTAAACCCCGTGTGATGACCACGTGGAGTTTGGCAAGGGAGAAGAAAGAATGAAGTCTGTACCTGCATGATGCTTGGGAGCAAAACAAACACTGCAGCATTTTCGGTGAGGAAAAATATTACCAAATACCCCTCCTCACTGAGGCAGAGGTGTCTAGGGGTGAACGGGACCTGTGAGCATTTAAAGTGGCAGCTGGCAGGCTCAGCATCAACCTGCATGCGAACTCCAGACTTTGCAACCTTGGCATTACCCTCAAGGCTTGGAACAAAGGGAAATCTGAATGCATGTGCATTAGTGAGATAAGCCTGCCCTGCCCAAAATGAATATTCAGTGTCACATGTTACCGGCGCGGCCTCCTCAGGGTCACTGGGAGCTTCACCTCAAGATCATTAGTACAGACCAAGGGACAGTCCCACAGCTGCAGCACCAGTAGCCCCATGGATTTAAAGGGGGGAAGAAAAGGGGCTCTTACCCTCCGAGCCATCACTGCCTCAGCCAAGTAGGGAGAAGTCCCCTGAGGAGAAGCAGCAGGTCCTCTTCTCACTCCATCCCAGAGGCAGGCCTGCTCTCAGCCCTTTGGTTCATGGTCCATATGCTCGCTCAGAAGTAGGACAGGTTCTTCTTTCCAAAAAATAAAAATACTTAGCAATTGTGAGGCCTCATCTGGAGCCCAATGGACTTGCTGAAACAGAGGCCTTGCCGAAACAGAAATCAGCAGGTTTCTAGCAAATTTGTTCTTAGAGTTTCTGTGATTTCATAAGGCATCATCATTCCTATTCCACCCAAATCTAAGGTAAATGGCCATGAAGTAACTTCATCAAATGATATTATATAAGCCAGTCATGGACTGAAAAAAAAGGACTCCAAAATCCCAGCTCCCAAATCACAGGCAATACTAAAGGTGCACACAGTCTACATGGCCCTGCACACCTCCCAAGAAATAACTGTATTTATCATCAGTTCTTGGTAGGACACAGTATCAGTCATTGCATGGAAGATTTTTATGAATCAGACCATATAAATCAGAACAGTTGTTTTAGGTGACAGGAAATAACCAGGCATATTTTTTTATCTATGTAAAGATAATAAATATTAAGTTTATAAGGGAATAAATAAAGTCTTTACAAACAGACTCATCACAATCCTACTTTTACAAAATTAGTACAACATTCTTGCCCAAAACTGTATAGTCACTCACAGACAAGCCATGTCAAAGTTACTGAGCAGCTCTTCAGTTCTGTAAGTCACAATGAACTACATAATCATTTAAAATTCAACAAAGATATAAACTGAGACATACTGAAGACAGCAATTTAGTAAAATTTTAAATATATTTTATATTTACATGAATGCACCTCTGGTGAAATCTCTTAAAAATTAGCATGAGAAAGCAATGTGATTTTAAACATCAAATTGTAAACATTCTTCATCAATGCTCTTGACATTGCAGGAGCATTCTCCCCAAACTGCATACAAAATGTTTCAAGCAACCTATCCATACATTAATGGCTTCAAACATCTAACATATGTAATATACCCTGTAATCTTCCCTGCAGCTTCTCTTCCACTTGATCATTTACAAGATAAGTTAATTAGAATGAACAAGATGAGCAAGTGTCACTTGTCCTTTGACACAACTATAATTCTATGGGTTCTCCGGAATAGTTCTTGATATACATCAACATGAAGAAAATCAGAGCTGTAGATCAGGGATGGAGGGGTTCAAAAACTTGTCTGTTTACACCCCAAGCTAGCAAACATTTTGCGGCCTAACACAGGAGAAACAGTATCTTCTAAATGGTACTCATTTTTTTTTTCACGTTCTTCAGGACACTGACAGCTGCAGAACTGAACTACTACACATTCCATTTGATCCAACTTCACAAGAACCCAAACAAGTTTTTTCTATAGGTTTCTAAAGTCACACAAGCATACTCACTGGAGAAGCTCAATACCCTAAGTGCAAAAAATACCCCCTCTTTATCTCTGAATCACCTTTACCTCTTCACTTTCAATAGTCACTCTTTCTTTTTTCTTATTAATACCATTTATCAAAATTTTGTGTGACTACAGCAAATTACGTTTTTTCCTCCATTTATTTGAGTTGCAGATGCTTTTATTCTAATACAGTGTTATCAGAAATTGATATTAACTATAGCTAAAAGCAATTGGTAGTGATTATTAATATGCCATGAGATGTTTTAGAAATCTCCTAACTGAGGAAAATCACATCAAAATTATTTGATCCACAGCTATAATGCTTGGATTGTGTTAGCTTGTTCTGACACCAGTTAAAACCAGTAGAGCTAGCCAGTTACCTCACTGAAATTGCTCCCTACTTTCACCACTGCAAAAGAAAAATCAAGACCAGTATGTCCTTTTCTTTTAACAAACAAACAAACAAAAAAATTAGGATAGGAAATTGGAGTGTATGAAATTACTATGTTGTCATCGGAAACCAGTAGAAATTTTTTCTTCTATCTTCTAAAGTCTTAATACAAAAAGCTTCAAAAAACACTGATATCTAAGATGTTCTAGCAGTAGATAACAGCATGACCATAAAATAGATCTATCTACAGAAATAATGAAGAAATACGAAATACTAGGCTACGAAGTTCAAGACTTGATCCTGCCAGATGCTGAACTCTCTGGCCCTGACCCAGCAAAGCATTTAAGCATGTGTTTAGAAGTCAGCGTGCATGTTACCCCACTGAAGCAAATGAGGTTACTCAAAGTTTGAGCACATAGTTAAGGGTTTTGAAAAATTGGGTCATTAAAGTACCAACCACTTACTGCTAGAGTATGAGGCTAAATAGCTTCTATGAACTGGTTACATAGCTGTCCATTAGGAGGCTTACATGCGTTCTCTGAAACATGATTTGAAGCATTTTTTCACCACTGAAGATGGAAAAAAAATGTATGTTTCTGTCTGGACACGCAGTTCCTACATCCCTATCATTTCACTTTCATGTGCAAAACCAAATTATACTGCTGTCCAGGTGTAAGTATTCCATGGGGGAATACAAAACACATTCAATTATAATGCTTATTATACAACCCTCTTACAAAAACACACTCTCTCCCAGCCAACTGGCTCTTTGATGCAGGCCTAGGAAAACTCAAGATAAAGGGCAAAGCCATGAAAATAGCTATGCAAATGTCACATTGCATATTTAACATTTCTTAAAATTTTTAAAATACTGCTTGGCATTCAGGAACATTGTTGCCTGGTAAAAAAAACATTGTTGGGGGGAAAAAAAGTGCTCTTCATAGTTAGTAAAATTTGCAGTTGAATCTCAAAGTCAAGAAAAAAACACAGCTAAAAATGTGCATTTGTAGCCTTTGCTCACACCATTGTACACTTTATAAGAGAGAAACACATGCATGTTCACTAAAACATACATCATGGGGGAAAAGGAAAGAACTTTGTTTTGTTAGTGGAAGCATGAAGGATCCCTTTTCCAAATTCTGCCTAATCTCAATCCAGGAATTAAAATGACTTTTCTTAATTTAGGTGACTTGTTCTACTGTGACTTAGCAGTTGCGACCCAAAGTAAGACTGGTACCTCATAACTTTATTTTAACTATGGATATATTCAAAGCTCAACATATTCTGTTCTATTTTGATCTCAACATATGATTCATAAGAATATTTATGTAATGAAGGCCTCTTCCCAGCTCCTGCTTGTCAAATACTGAAATCTCGGCATAACGCCCCATTAGTCAGGACAGTTCCCAAAATGTCTGAGACATTTCACTGCTTTTAGTCAGTTGAGGAAAGTACATTCATTTTGCTTGTCCAGTTGAAAAACAGAATCACAGAATCCTTAAGGTTGGAAGGGACCTTTAGAGATCATCTAGTCCAACCCCACTGCTCACACAGGGTCACCCAGAGCACGGGGCACAGGGCTGCGTCCGAGCGGGTTGTGAAAATCTCCAGAGAAGGAGACTCCACAACCTCTCTGGGCAGCCTGTGCCAGGGCTCTGTCACCCTCACAGTGAAGAAATTCTTCCTTAAGTTCCTGTGGAACTTTCACTGCTTCAGTTTGTGGCCATTTAATGTTTAAAATGTATGGGCTCTTGTTATGTTTTAATGAAGGACCAAACCCTCCTCTGCCTCTATATGACTTTATATGGGCATTCCAAGGATTAGTTCAGCTTTTGCTAATGTCAAGTTCTATCAATGGGAGGCTAAGCAGTGTCAAGCTGGATTTGAATCCTGTGTTCTAAAGAAGTAAAAATTCTGATGAGAAGCATTTCCTTCTTTTATCTACCAGAAGCTACTGATGTGGTGTAAGCATAGGCTTACATGTGGGAAGAATATTAAGAATGTTTTCATTTCTGCTCTAAGTAGCTTCAGTGTAGAAGAGGTTCTTGGAAGACCTGGGTGTACCTACAAAGACTTCTGGCTACAACCCAAATTACTCTGTAGACTAAGTTTTATCTGCATGGTTTATAAATCACACTGTTTCTGACAGAAATAGACACAGTTGACAGTAAGGGGGGAGCAGGTAGATGTACCCTACCTCCACATATGCCAACAAAAAGCCAGCTTTGAAGTGATAATGATATGAGACAACCTGATGTAAAGCAGACCTGAGAAGAAAGGTAAAATACCAGCAGACATTCCTCATTGCTGTCTAGCATTTTAGAAAAAAAAAAATCCATAAACTTAAAAAAGATGCATAAATATGAAGGCCTTATTTCCCAAGTGAAGTACAAAGTATTAAACGACTTGCCAGAGAATACACAGCAGGCTAATGGCAAAGTAAAGCAAAGATGCGAGGCTTTCCTTGACTGCATCGGCTGGACTATAGCACTATTTCTCACACTTTGGGATTCTCTGTTCCTTCAAATCTATTTCCCCTTATGAACTGGCATAAAGTTATATGAACATATTGACATAAACATAAGCATGACCAGAAATTATATAACCACCAGTTCTGTGTGCTGAATATACCATATGGATTGCTTATAATAACCTTATGCTATTACTAAAAACACATTATTGCCATAGCATACTATACAATTGAATTATCAGCAAATTTTGTCGAAAACAAATCCCCAACAACATGCAGGAAGGTTCTACTTTTAGCATCCTGGGAATAATACTGCATTAGCCAAAAGCAGAATTAGAAAGAATGCTGTATTAAGAATGAAGATGGGCTGCAACGCAAACTCTTTGAGGCCAGTGCTGGTAATGCTGTTATTGACATTCCTGGATGAGAGTTTCAGCCTTTGAGCAGTGTGAAAGAAGAAGGCCAAACAGGAGAGGGGTCTGAGGCAGCCACACCTGGGACTGATCTCTCAACTGGGCACCGGGTAATCACAGCTGTGGTTATAAAGCCTATGCCAAGCTGAAGCGTGGGGACAGTCTCTAGAAAAGCACACTGTAGTCCTACCATTCCCTACAAAGGAATTGCCCTACAAAGCCCTTGACAGCTTTGAGGGAAAGAGCTGTACAGCACCAGAGAGGCACAATCAGAGAGATAAGAGGTAAAACCACTTTCCTTAGTCCACATCATTAAAGCAAAAAGTAAGGGGTGGCCATTAATTTGGTAGATTTTCCAGAACTCAGCTGAGGAAGGAGTCCTCATTTTGACATGACCTGTCAGTCAAGTTTCAAACCGAATAATTTTATGATTAACAACAAGAACAAATAAAAGCTAAAAGAACAGTTCATACTCCAGATAGTCTCAGTTACCTCTTCACCAGACATCAGCTAGCACCATTTGAACGCAATCACAGAATCACAGGATGGTCGAGGTTGGAAGGCACCTCTAGAGATCATCCAGTCCAACCCTGTGCTCCAGCAGGGACACCCAGAGCACGGAGCATCCAGGCGGGTTTGGAAGGCCCCCAGAGAAGGAGACTCCACAGCCTTCCTGGGCAGCCTGTTCCAGGGCTCTGTCACCCTCACAGTGAAGAAGTTCCTCCTCACATGGAGATGGAACTGCCTGTGTTGCAGCTTGCACCCATTACCCCTTGTCCTGTCACTGGCCACCACTGAGAAGAGCTTGGCCCCTTCCTCCCTACATTCCCTCTTCATGAACTTACACATGTTAATCATATCCCCTCTCAGCCTTCTCCAGGCTAAACAGGCCCAAGTCGCTCAGTCTCTCCTCATACGAGAGAGGTTCCAGTCCCTTAATCATCTTTGTTGCCCTCCACCGGGGCAACAGATCCCTCAAAAAGAGCAGCTTTTAAAAGGTGCTGTTCCTATATGTGTTTCCTTTCCACCTTCCAGGTGCAGAGGCTCTCTGTTGGAAGCATCCCTCGCTGCATGGTGGTGATCCTAGAAGATGACCTCGTGGATAGCTGCAAGTCTGGTGAGGACACAGCCTTTGTCACGTGTGTTTGTGCCGCAGACATCTGTGGTTTTCCTCCTGAGATGACCCTGTGCCAAGCTGGGTGGCAGTTGAAGACTAGGGTGGAAAATACCCAAAACACCCCGAAATGTTACACCTTGAGTGTTTGATGGATCCCTTTCAGTAGGTGCTGTGCTGTGGCACACAGCAAGGCTTGTTGGTGTCAGAATCACAAGTCTCCCGAGGAAGCTGGTCCAGCTGAAGGGACTGAAGCAGAGAGTGTGGTGGCCCCTGCAGGTTTAGGAGGCCGTGTAGCCCAACCTCCTGCTTGAGGAGCACTGCACATGGCAGCAGCTGCTTGGCTTCTGAAAAGGAAGCTAATGGGTGGGAGGATGCAGGAAGAATGGGCTGAAAATTGTGTGTAGTCATTAAAATCTCTTAAACTTAGGGTGTTGTCCCCCCAGGAAACGTGGTGGTGGTGGTGGTGGCGCTTGCTTAGACCGTGCCCTTCACCGCTGGTGCTGGCATTGGCCACTGAGTTTTCAGCAGCCACACTGCATGAATCTGGGGGAGTGGATTTAGCAGAAAGAAGAGCTTCTACAGCTCAGTGAGAGTTTCCCTTTCCTCCATGCTTATTTCTTCACTGAACTCGTAAAGCTTTTCCATTAGATTTACTGACCCCCTGACTGTGAGATTTACTCACCCCCTGCCAAGTTAGCCAAAACTAAGAAAACTAAGATGAGTTTGTGGAAAGACAAGGTGACTTTCTACCCAAGGCACAGGGGCACAAACAATTTAGGACAAGGGGTAATGGCCATAAGCTGAAACACAGGCAGTTCCATCTCCAGATGAGGAGGAACTTCTTTACTGTGAGGGTGACAGAGCCCTGGCACAGGCTGCCCAGGGAGGTTGTGGAGTCTCCTTCTTTGGAGGTCTTCCAAACCCACTCGGTTGCCACCCTGTGCCCCATGCTCTAGTGTCCCTGCTTGAGGAAAAGTTGGACTGGATAATCTCTAAAGGGCCCTTCCAACCTCAACCATTCTGTGATTCTGAAACACTCTTGGAAATAGGGGTATGTTCAGCAAATTTATTATACACTGCCTTGGTGAAGGGTTTTTTATTCACATGCAAACACTTATAACACTTATTACTGGCCAAATTCTACCTAATATATTCTTTATATACTTGGCTTGTATGTAATTCCTTTTTTTTTTTTCCATTTTTATCATAGTGAACACCTTCATCCAGCTTTCATTTTTCTATATTTAACATATAGAAATGAAAGATTTTGAAATAAAATTTTTAGAAGATACTACTGGAATATGACAAATTTGGCTGCATAGAACAACTGAAGTGTTATTTATATATATATATATAATATTTTTTACTTCATAGAGTCTAACTTCATAAGAAAGAGGCCACAATTTCTGTATGATCTTTATAGCTAACTATTATCCTTTTGTCTTGTAACAGAAATCATAAACCCAGAGTACTGTAAACATCAGAGTGATCAGTTCTGTTCCTGTGTCGGTGAGCAGCAGACTGGGGGGGAGGTGGGAGAAAATTGGTGGTCACATATTAGCACAGTCCACCACAGCAGCACAGGATTCTGCAATGAGGGCTTTACACAGAGAAAATACAACGGTTCTGCTCTGCAAAAAAAAAAAAAAAAAGAAAAAAGGCTTTT